>CM037851.1:312985446-313033929 GCA_021234595.1 Delia radicum | reverse complement strand
ATATAAATACATATTTTATGGCAATAAATAAATAATCATAGCTAATATTATATAATTATATAAAATTATATATACCCATTTTTCGGATATAATTATATATAATTATATTTAATTATATATAATTATATGTAATTATATATAATTATATGTAATTATATATAATTATATATAATTATCTATAATTATATATAATTATATATATTATCTATAATTATATATATTATATATAATTATATAATATATATAATTATATATAATTATCTCTGAATATATTTGATTTTATAGATTTAAATATAATTATATCCACCAATTTGATATGGCTTATATTTTTTTTCAATCGGGTTATTACAAAAAATTATACAATCACTTAATTCTAAAAGAAAGGACTTTTAAATTTAGGTGCCCTCTGTGGCATTTCATGTAAAAAACCATTCCAAAACTTTATTTTTTTTCATAGGATGATATTTCTTACAGATTCTGAATGTTTCTTGGAGAGTTTAACCAATAGGAAACCTGCTAGTTTATGAGAATTTCCTCTTTGAAAAAAAACAGATTTTCCTTAACTTGAGGGTTACCGATCAAGTTTTGCCTATCAAGTTTTAATACACTCACACTTTTTTTACCAATACTCTCACACTTTTTAAAATTGAAACCAACTTGCTTCAGATTTCTCTTTCAAGTGGAGTGTATCAATTTACGCTCAAGAAAACAGCTGATTACAATTCTTTTGAAGTTGTTTTTGTTTTTCCTTTCACAAATATTGAAATTGCGTGCAGCCTACGTCACAGCTGTCAATTTTTACAACCTTGAAATTTCTAAGAAAATTTCTTAGCAAATGAGCACTAGCGCCCTGTATAAAAATAATCTTGATAGTTATTGTCAGATGATTTTCATCCGGATTTCCATTTTTAAAAATACTTAGTTTTACTGCCGTGCTTTGTTTGTGGCATTGTTCAACTTCTACATTTCCATTTTACTTCTTAAAATTAAAGAATAGTTTGTAATGATTTTTAAGACTTTATAGAACTTTAGTTTACCTAATCCACTTCTATTATGTTTTTTCTTTTCATTTTTTATTTTTCATTTATCATTGATTTATTTTATTAATTTTCTTTTTTAATTTTAATTATAATTTGTATTTGGAGGTTTTGTTTAATTACTTGATAATTGAAGGGCTTATTGTAAAAACTTGATAAGCCACATTTATTATTTTATGAATTTTAGCTGCTGTTTTCTAGACATCCAGTGATTAGTGTTTAATAAAAGTCTCGCTTAAATACTTATTGTAAGTACCTAGATTAAAAACGTCCTGCAAAAGTCATATTTTTTGCATATTTTTAACATTTAAAAAGCAAAAAAACTAAAAGTAAAATATTGCTTATTAAGTTTTTACAATAAGCCCTTCAATTGATTAAAATTTAAAAAACCAATATATCGGTTGTAATTACCAGTATATTTACAGTGGTTAATGATTTCTGTATTTAGGGGGGTAAGGGTAAGTCACTTTCGGTTATAGTTGCTTTGTTTATTAGTTGCACTGATAATAATCCATGCGTAAAAATACAAAAAATTTCAAAATAACGAAACAATTTTTAAAATAAACTAAAATTTGTTCATTTTACAAAAGATTTCGTTGTTCGGACATTTTTTTCGTATTTTAAGCATAGATTATTATGAGTGTTTGCGCCTTGGTCGATTTAAGTAAAATTTGGGTGTTACTCTAGTCTGAAAGCGGATTCTGTTTGTAGATGGTCTACAAACTATTTCCCAACAGAAACGAGAAAAATCTAGGTGGCGCTTTTATTTCGAGGCCAATCCAAATTTTTAAAATTTGGCCTGTCCTTAGTTTATGGTTACTTCACCGATATTGATACAAAATTTATGAACGGTTCAGATTCTTGAGCTGAGTCAAAAATTTTAATTTGTTTTTGTAAGACACGCCCCCTTTGGTGGCGTAAAGGCTTAAGAGTTTACTTATCTGTTCGGGACATATTATGTCTCATTATAAAATTTTTATTTTCAATCACAAACAAATAAATTAACTAAATTCTACAAATTTTTTAAGTTTTTCTCAGTCTACTAATATTCAGCAAACATTTAGTTAACTGTTAGCAAAACTTTTGCTGAATCTACTAATTTTGAAAAGATTTTGCTGACATTAGCAAGTTTTATGTGCGCACCCTCCTGAACAACATGTTTCTGACTCAGCAAACGTTTTTGCTGACTTCACTAATTTTTTTTTTTTTTTTCATTACTAATAGTATTCACATTATTATTAGCGTTGGTGAAAACCTTCATAAAATAAATCATTGTGACGAAGTGATCTGCACGGTACATTGAAAGGAATATTTTCCAAAAGACTTGAACTATCAATTATAAAATATAAAATTTTTGTTTATAATTGGAGTTTTTAGCACAATTTAATTTTTTATTTAATATATTTTTATATTTCTTATATTTAATTTAATTTGATATATATTTTTTTCTTTTTTGGTTATTTGGTTATTTCGATAACCGTATTTTAAGCATAATAGCATTTCAATTATTTCGGTAAAGGTATTTTAGGGATAACGATAACGGTATCGTAGCGGTATTGCCTGCCATCGCTGCTTTTAACATTTAAAAGTTCATTGCCGTCACTATAACATTCATTATTAATGACAACATAACGCCTCACTAAGTTGAATATATAAAAACATCAATACACACTTAGTTTTAACAACTACAGTCACTACTACTACCACTACTTGTATTCCTCCTCCAACTAAAACAACACCAACAAGAACACCTTTGCCAAGCAAAAGGCAGCATTTGCAGCAACAACATTTTGTGACACCTTGTGTTTTATAAAGCTGGGGAACTAACAGCATCATAATATTTACTGCAAGCAAACTTTTTTTGGATTATAATAAAACAATGTATGTTTGTGTATATATGTTTATGTATGTATGTGTGCATACTTGCAACACAACCTACACCTTGTTGTTGAAACAACATCACCACTAAAAACAAAAAACATCTACAACAAAAAAGCTAAATGCTATTAGTTATAGTACTTAGGTATTCCCTCCTCTATCATTATCTTTATTTTTTTTTTTCTTTTTTTTTGCATATTTGTTGTTGTTCGTGTTTTTTTATTATTATTTTCTAACAGGGAAATCATTAAACTTACACTATTTTAGAAAAAAAAAAAAAAAACTATATGCATTTATGTGTTTTTAAGGTAGTATACATGTACTTACTACCCCATTTCATTATTGCGTATACTTCTTAGTGTGGGCTCCTAAAAGTAGACTCTAAAAAAGTGTGACATTATATTTTAGTGTTTAAAGTGTGGCCATCTGTATTTTAAAAGGCCCTTTACTATGATATTATTTAAAAACAAAAATAATTTAATCCTTATCCTGGAATTGAATAGAAGTTTAGATTTGTTAAACGACTTTGTTTAACAATTTAAATAAAGGCAAAGCTAGGAATCACTCATAAATTTATAAAAAAAATATATTGTTGTTCCATTTTGTAGACTTTTAAATAGAACCTAGCATACTTGGGCAACGTCAATTACATTTCAAAATCGTTCACTTATGAAATTTTTCTATATCATTAATAATATCAGACCTACACTCACACTTGTGAGCTTAATCGCTTCCTTGGAAAATTTGTAAAATCTTTAATACCGAACATGGGGATTAGTAACAACATCTGGGTATTTAATTACAGGGCAATTACTCAATTACACCCAATTACATGTAATTGAACATAAAAAAGTAATTGGCCTGTAATTAAATACACAGATATTGGAATTATGTCCCATGTCTGGTATTGACAAAATTGAAAATTTCCCAAGGAAGCGCTTAAGCCCACAAGTGTGAGCGTAGGTCTGAAATTATTAATGATATAGAAAAATTTCACAAGTGAACGATTTTGAAATGTAATTGACGTCGCCCAAGTCTGTGACCTAGTAAACGTTTAAGAATTTCGTCTTACAAAATATGACTTTAAACGTTTTTTGTAGGACGAAAGGATGTGAATTGCATTCATATCATTAAGTACACTCAAAAAAAAAAAAAAAAAATGCTAATGTCAGCAAAATCTTTTGCCGAAAATCATGATGAGTTTTGAGGATGCTTGTAAAAAATTGTTAATGTCAGCAAAATCTTTTGCTGAAAATCATGTTTTTTGAAAAGCATGATTTTTGCTGAAAATCATGATTTTTAGCAACAAAATTAGTAGATTCAGCAAAAGTTTTGCTATCACCTAGGTGATTAAAAATTAAAAAAATCCGTGCTAAAATTAAATAAAATTTTTGCAGACTATTACTAGACTGCAAAAAACTCAAACAATTTTTAGAAAAATTATGCTTTAGTTAATTTATTTGCTGAAAATCATAAAACATATTTTTGTGATTCTTTTAAAAATAATTTACAATACTTTACAAAATACAAAAATGTTCATTTTCCCACATTGACGACATGAATTAATGTAATATCTAAAAAAAAAAAAATTAAATAAATATATATAACATAAAAAAATTATCTTTCAACTACTTACATCAATGGTTGTCTAAATGATGCTATGTTTTAAAGGAACGCAAATGGTTCAGATAATATAGAAACGAAAAAATAACAAAATATAACACTTTTTTTGCAACAAGAAAAAGGAGACATACAAATCTAACTAAGATGTGTGTCTTTGTCTTTTGGTTTGGTCTGTCTACCTGTATGTATATTTGTTTGCAATTTGACCACACTAGATTATTAATCTCTATAAACATTTAGTTTACAAATACACATTTAGTCGTTATTAAATTTAAATATTTTATTTAACTAATAGACAATTACTTTCACAAGCCGGTGACAACGCAAAATTTAAGATGGTTCAAAACAAAATTTTGTTTTATGTGTGGAAAACAGATACAAAAAATTCCATGGTTGATTTTTTTATATGTCTTACTAGAGTTGTACTTTTTAGTATAATTTTCCTCGTCACTACTAAATGCATCGACATCTAATTCATTCTGCGTATATCTTTCAATCTGGTTGTGGTCCACACTATTAATGTGCTAATCAGCACATTTTTTTTTAGCAAAATAAATTAGTAAAACATTTGTAAAATATTAGTTCAAAACAGTTAAGTACTGAATAAGTTTAACTCAAATTTTAGCTGATAATATAATTTTAGCAAAAAATTTGCTGAAAATAGTTTGCCTGATTTACAAGACGATTTACTAATTTTTCTACTTACTTATTTTTTTGAGTGTAACTTAGGGTGTTAATGACTTCCATCAGTAAGGAATTAATCAACAATTGTATAAAGAGAAAAAAACAATTCAATTGCATTTATCGTTTTGCAAAAAAAGGTTCTTTGTATTTCTAAAATGTTGTACCGAAATATTCCTATGAATCCAAAGCAATCACAGTTATGGTGTTTTGTAGAAAAACGTGTCGGTCTTACACTCATAAAAAAGCCTGCACAAATAGTTGAAAATTTAGCTTACTTCAACAGAAATTATTACCTGAATTTGCGAAAGCAGAATTTTCAATTAAGTTGAGAATTACAGTCTACCAAAATTTTAGAAGAACTAAATCAACAGTATTTTAAGCTAAATCAAGAGAGGCAAAATGAACGTGAAACACTACCACAGTAAGACAGTACCCACATATAGCAAAAAAAAAAAAATTGGCTGTAATACCAACAAAATGCAGCTGAGAAAAAGATGTTCAAATAATTTTGGAAGATGAAAAATATTTTTCTTTTGCTTGGAGTAACGGAAGTATTAATTCTGGATTTTATTCTGATGACTTGTAAAAAACTACCGACTTGGTACGGTATTCGGCCAAAGCGAAGTTTGAACCAAAGGTACTAGTGTGGGCAGTCATTTAGGCAAAAGGTTTATCACATCTTACATCCGGGACTCAAAATCTATGACTGAAAACGCGGAAGGAAGGTTACATTAATAAATGTTTAGTGAAACTGGAAAAATTTATAGACAGACACTCTATAGACAACATATTATTTTGGCCGGATTTAGAAAGGGTTAATGGAAAAAACATACCTTTTGTACCGACATACGCAAATTTTCCAAACGTCCCAAAAGCACGTCTTTTATGCGAAAAAGTGTATGAAAATGGTTGGGAAGCCTAATGCACTGAAGAATTGAAGAAACAAATGAAAAGCAGTGTTAGTGAAAGCATTCAAGATAAAAATGTTGCCAAATCTTAAAAATGTTGACATATAATAAAGATTTAGGTTAATTTAGGGTTTTTCTGGGAGGTTTTTGAACTGCTCTCCTGAAAACTTTGAAAGCCAGACTTAGGCTGTTATGAATTGTGACCACAGAAATATGCTTTCACATTGCCAACCAAAATACTATTGAAAGTTTAGCCCACATTGAACATGTTCACAAAAAATCGCACAATCGTTGTGGTGTAATGGTTAGCGCGTTGGACTGTTACACAGATGGTCCCGGGTTCGATTCTCGTTGACGACAACAACACTTTAGAAAAATAAGATATATGAGTGGTCCCATAGAACTTAACCCCACCGAAGTGAAATAATGAATCAGGGCTATGAATTAAAAACTTTTAATAAGTTCGCCAACTCTAACAGCAACAACTGTTCCAAGGCTTATCATCTCGTGCAGTTACAGTGTTGCCATGTTTGAAGCCCTTCATCTTTCCCCACCTTTCATCACTCTACTATCCCTTTTCCAAAGAAAGCATCACATTAATTTATAGGAAGAATTTCCTGAGTGTTGCTTCTCTAAAAAAAAAAATAAAAAAATAAAAAAAAAATTTTATTTTATTTTTTTGGTGACTATTGGTGCGCCATTCAAAAGCTATGTTGGCAGATTTAATTTAGAAAGGTTAAGATTAAAAGAATAATAAACGTTTTCTCTAAAAATTAAAAACACTAGTTTGATAAAATTTTTATTAAAAATACACATTGTGTTTTTTCGACCTTTAATTGTGCAATGAAAATGAAAATTATTCAAGTTCGAGGCCATACTTTATATTTCTTTTAAAAGGAGAAAAAAACAAAAAGCGTGTGTTATATATCTACCAACGGTAGAGGGTGCACATAACAAACAAATTTTCAATTTATTTTTGATCAATGGTGATAATCGTTAACTTCGAGGTCATATATTAGTTCTCATTTAGTGAGAAAACTAGTTTATATGAATGTTTGATGTTTAACAGGGGATTGTCACTTCTTTCGAAACGTGTTCTGATGATGGGAACCTAGAAAATTTTTCAAAAACATTATGACATTATGAATTTTTATTGCTGCAACTACAAACTAGCAACATTTTGTGATCAACATTTTAAATAAAACCGATATATTCAAAATCATTTTTTTTATAAATAACAGTTTCTATGACCCAATGTGCTAGCAAAAAAAAAAAAAAACACAATTTTGGAAACATAAAGATTTTAGCAAATGCTGTAAAAATGTACAGCAATATATTCCTTCGAAATTTTTCTAATTTTTAGCACTCATCTTTTTTTAATTTTAAAAGTTTTCATTCATGAATCGACAATTAAAAGCTTCTCCAAAAAGTTTGTTTTGTTTTTATACAAAAGAATAAACAAAAGTGACGATGAATCTAGAAATGTCATTTTGCAGATAAAAAACTTGAACTATACTACACTCCAAAAATAAGTTAGTAGAAAAGCTAGTGAACGTCTTGTATATCAAGTATACTATTTCTCAACAAATTTTTAGCTAAAACTGTTTTTTAGTTATACTTATTCAGCACTTAACTGTCTTGAACTAACGTCTTACTAATATTTTACTAATGTTTTACTAATTTATTTTGCTAAAATAAAATTGTACTGATAAGCACATTGATAGTGTGAACGGCAACCATATTGAAAGATATACGCTGAATCGAGAATATGCCGCGGTATGTCAAGATGTAGTAGAGACATGGAAAATGATACTTACAAGTACAACTCTTGTAAGACATATACAAATAATCAACCATGGAAGATTTTTGTATCCGTTTATCATAATTAATAAAACAAAATGACGCCGTATAGATATAAATTGCGGACTAAAAAAACTTAATCTTGTGTTGTCACCGGCTTGTCAAAGTAATTGTCTTTTAACTAAATTAAAGACAAAATAAAATATTTAAATTTAATAAAGATTAAATTTCTATTGGTAAACTACTTGATCATAGTGACTATTAATGTAGTGTGGTTGAATTGCAAACAAATATACGTTCAGGTAGGTAGACTATAGCGAAAGACAAGGACACACATCTTAGGTGATTTTATTCATTGATGTATGTATGATGATGTATAATTATTTCTATATATTTTCCTATATTAAATTAATTCACATGGTCAATGTGGGAGTATGAACATGTTTATATTTTGTAACGTATTGTAAATTATTTTTAAAAGAATCACAAAAAAAAGTTTCAGATTTTCTGCAAATAGATAAACTAAAATATAGTTTTCTACAAATTTTTTGAGTTTTTTTTAGTCTACTAATATTCATCAAATATTTTATTAACTTTTAGCAAGGATTTTTTAATTTTTTATCAACTAAGAGGTAGCAAAACGTTTGCTGAAGATTTCGCTGACAGTAGGAATTTTTTTGCAAGCACCCTCCTGACTAAAATTTATCTACTAATTTTCGCAAAAAGTTTTTCTGAGTCAACAAAATTTTTTGCTTACTTTAGAAGCTTTTTTTTTGAGTGTACGTGGATTAAAAAGTCAGTGGCCTTACAATGAAAAACCAGGTTTTTGGATTTGAAATCAATATTGTTCTTCAACCTAATCTCCGTTAAGTGGAATGCACTAATTCCAACAATCCTCTAACATCTCGATACCCTTGGAAAAATACGATTTGTCAAACTCTTCTTCATTTGTGGAAAATCTCTTTTCCTGGAGGCATCTTTTTAAGTTTGGAAAGAAATAATAATCGCTGGGTGCCAGATCTGGTGAATACGGCGGGCGGAGAAGCAATTGCACAAGATATTTTTCTTATTTAAGTGGGGTCGGTTTTTCTTAATTTCTTCATCCAATCTGTCCAATAACTCAACATAGTAATTGGCAGTTATTGTTTTTCCATTCTCCAAGTACTCAATAAATATTATACAATGTGCATCCCAAAAAACACTGGCCACTACCTTTCCGGCCGATTGTTGAGTCTTTGGGTGCTTTGGTCGGCTTTTGCACACTAGTAACAACTCTGCGGACTGTCTATTGGACTCCGGTGTATAATAATGAATCCACGTCTCAACCATTGTTATAAATCGACGTAAAAATTCAGTAGAATTTACTTTAAACATCTCCAAAGCATACTTGGAATCATGAACATGTTTCAGTTTCAATTTTATTTAATTGTGAAAAACGCTGCACCCATCGCCTAGAAAGCGTTTTCATATTTCAATGTTCATTTAGAACAGGGTGTCCTCCGGAAAGGTATACTTTGTTTTGCCGCCATTTTGGTAAACATTAGTCTTGACAGTTCATATTTGGCAGTCGTGAAGTAGACACGTTTCAAATTTAGCATGGAAAAATATTCGATAAACCAACGTGTTGTAATCGTTAAAACATTTTATCAAAATCAATCATCGATTACTGTGACGATGAGAAAGTTACGTGATATTTTTGGGAGGAACAACGTGCCAACAAAACGCACTATTTGTCGTGTAGTAAATGATTTCGAAGAAAGAGCGGTCTGCAGGTGATAGGCCCAAGCATGGACCACAAGGTACTGCAAGATCGGCTGAAAACATTACTGCTGCTCAAAAAAGTGTTCAAAACAATCCGTCAACCTCGATTCGACACCGTGCTCAGAAGCTTGGTCTTCAAAGAACAACTTTGGAAAAAATTTTGCACAAGTATATGCATTTGTTTCCATTTAAGATTCAGTGGTATCAACAAGACGGTTGCCACATTGCATACAGCCAGGATTACAATGGAATTACTGCGAGATCTCTATCCACAACAAGTTATTTCAAGAAATGGTGATGTTGATTGGCCTCCACGGTCGCCTGATTTGACTGCGCCGGACTTCTTTTTGTGGGGATATCTTAAAAGCAAGGTTTATGCAAACAAACTAGAAACGCTTAAGCAACTCAAACAAAGTATTCGTGATGAAATTAATGAAATACCGAGTGAAATGTGTGAGAATGTAATGAAAAATGTGCTCAAAAGGGCTCGCATTTGTGAGGCTAACAGATGCGGACATTTATCTGATATTGTATTCTATACATAATTGCCGACATTAAATAAAACATTTATGAATATAAGATCCATTCTCTTTCATTTAATCAAAAATTATGAACAAACAAAGTAGTATACCTTCTCGGCGGACACCCTGTATTTGCCAAACTCGCTCTGTTGATATTTCGATCATTCAATACAACCTGATGCACTATTATTACGTTAACTTCGGTAACTGCCTCATTTGGATACACACAACAAATAAAAACGAAAACCACCGATTCAATAACTTTAATAGCTGAAATTCCACCCAACAATATAAAATGCTAATTCAGTGAGAAATTGATAGCTCTTTAATTGAATTATTTTTCAATTAAATAATAACTCATTTGATTAAAAAGTGATCAATATCGTATACCTTCCCAAAAACCAAAAAAAAAAAAAATAATTGTTGTTGCCATACCAAATATTTTTTTATAGAAGTGTTGTTGCCATACCAAATGTTTTTTAACATTTTGAATTTTATAACATTGAATTTAAACCGACATGAAATTCTCATTTAGTTTGCAGATTTATTTATACCTATGTGAACAAATTCACACAGAAGTTAGTTTTTTCTTTCTATTGAAGCGTAGGGATTATGCCAAGAAAAATTTTTGTATTTTTTGTATTTTTTTTTGTGTTTAAAATAATTTATTTTTTATTTTTTGTATTTTCTTTCTGTTTAAATAGAATTTAAAATTTTTATTTAACGAAATTAAACTTTAAAAATTACATTATCAATTTTATGATAATGTTTTAGAATAATTATATTAAATATATTCAGATTTAAACAACTGACTCTAAATTATTTCATTTTGTAAAGTAATAAACCTAATAAGTATTAATATATTATCGAATTGAAATTAATTTAAAATATTTATTAATACAGTTTCTTTAGTCATTTGTTGAAAAAATAATTTTTTACTAACCTTGTAGTTCATTTAAAAAAGCAAACCACATCAAATTACTGTTTTATGATTTGACATTAATTTGTTAGTCGATTTTTGCTTTTAAAAAAAAAAAAAAATAAATGTTTGTTTATTTTTTACTAACACATGTGGTTCATTTCTACTACAATTGTTAGTAATTTTTTGAACAGCAAAAACAAATGCCAAATGTTAGTTAAATTTAATGAAATGTTAGTTGTCCTTTTTTCAAAGGAAATTGCATTTGTTTTTAACTACAATTGCTTTCGTCTTTACCTACATAATATTCTTAGTGTAGTAAATTCAATGAAAGACCACTATTTCGTACGCAATCTTAAAAAATCTTAAAAAAAGTCCGTTTTATAACAAATATTTTTATCAAACTTTTACAAAACTTTTAAAAGCAAACTTCCCTCTTCTTTTTCATCACTGTATATTTGCTCAATTGTCGTGACAAATTCTAATGATGCGTATTGAAAAATTTATGATTTTAGTTGGTCACATTAATTTAAAACAAGATATATGAACAGCTTGAAAAATTTGTGAAAAACAGCTTAAATTTTTAAGCTACGGGCACTTTGTCGCCACTTCTTGTATAAGATACCTCTGGCAACAAACCTGTCTTACGTGTTTTCAGCAATATGGGTGCTTCCTTGCCCAACCCCAAACTAAATGCAGCATCATCATCATCATCCTGAATGAACTGCTATTCTTTTTTGTTGTTGTTTAGGATATTTAATGTAAATATTTTCTCGCTAGTGTGTGTAAGTGTATATTATTGCTTGCCTGTACTACGAGTTTTATGTATGGATATGTATTTGCTGCAATGTCATTTTGTTGGCAAAAAGAAAGAAAAAGTTGTGTTTTTTTGCCTTACAAAGTTTCAAATACAGTCTTAAACTTCAAACTCCTTGTTGTCGACCTTAAGCAAGAGACATGATTCTTTTGGTGTAGATGTTTGTATGTCTTGGTTAAATGCTTTTCATGTTTTTCTTGTCTTTAGAGTTTAAATTTATTTTTAATTTTTTTTTTGTAATTTTTGTTTGTTTTTATGTTAAATTTGTATGATGATGTTCGTGGTATGATGAGTTTGTTTGTTGTTTAGTAAATTGTTGCCTTTTTATGTAGTGGTGGATTTGTGTGTGTTTTTTTTATGAGTGTATTGTTTAACCCTTGAGTGGAAAAGTTTTAATCGGAAATTTCCTTAAAAACAAATCGTCATCCAGTTATTTAAAAATAGATATAAAATTAGTACATCGATTACTGTTCGAAACTAGTAGATTTGTTTGGAGATGTTTAGGCGCTTTTTAACCCATTCACTACCCTTGTACACTATAGTGTACACATTTTTAATAAAATATAAAAAAATTCATTATACAGTAAAGCTTATATTTTTATTTTAAATATTTTTATTACGATCTTGGTTATTAAAAAAAAAAAAAGTATACAGTGAAACCCGGTTAAGACGAACCACGAGGGACCAAAAAAATTAGTTCGTCTTAAGCGAGGTTCGTATTAAGCGGGGGTTTTTAACGATAAAAAATATGTATTTATTAAAACAAAAACAAGATTTTTATATAAATAAAAAATAAAATTTGCATTTCATGCATTCACAATTAAAAATTCAATTAAAATTCTTCATAAAAAAAAAAAATCTGTTATTTTTTCTTGAATGACTGAGTTAACGATTTCATTCGTTATAAGTTTTTCTATTACCAAAATATGATTGTCAACTTCTTCGGCACACGATTTTGTTCGATTATATCACTTGACAAATTTTCAACATTGGGATGATTAACAATTTCCAATATTTCTTCACCTGATAAAGTATGTGACGTCAAAACATTAGCATCTATATCTAGAAAGTCATCCACGGATATGAAATTCATATTAGGTCTATCCCATTAAACGGATAAAGAGTGTTCTAAACATGGTAATTTGTATGAAAACGAGTTTTTGGGACTGCTTAAAACAGTTCGTAATAACCGAGGGTTCGTATTAACCGAGTTTCGTATTAAAAGATGTATTTTATATGAAAATTGTTGCCAAAACGTCGGGACTTTTAAATTAGTTCGTATTAACCGAGGGGTCGTCTTAACCGAGTTCGTCTTAAGCGAGTTTTACTGTATCCATAAACTTTTCATTAGCGCAATATATTCGCGACTTTTGTAATATATATTCGCGACTTTTGTAAACAACGTCTTATTTTTTTTTAATCTTCCCCTTATCTCCGAAGAAATGCGCGTTTGGTATATCTCTTCAATATAACAAAGCTAGAATCACTGAAATTTGACACGTAGCTTTATTTAATGACCAAAATAAACCCATATAAAGTATTTTTTTTTCGAATGTTTCAGTATTATAAATGGGCTGAGAAGTTTTAACGATTCGATTTTAGGACCCATATTGTGGTAGGTACACTCAAATAAAAAAGTCTGTAAAAGTAACAGAAAACACTGTAATTGTTGCAGAAAATTTACTAATATTAGGCCAAAAGATTGTTTTGTTAATTTTAGCAAAACGTGACTGTAACTTTTTAGTAAAGTAAAAGTAGTAAAAAACATTAGTCAAAGTTACTAAATTTTAGTAAACTCTTAATGGAAATCGATTTGCTAAAATCAACTAAATTTTGTACTAAATATTAATGAAATTAATTTAGTTTAAAAATTAGTAAAAATTACTAATAATTAGTAAAACTGTTGCAAAATAAAAATTAAAAAAAAAACAGCTGTAATCGAAAAAAAATTTTACTTAATATTAGTAAACAGAAGCTTTACTACTTGTTCTACAAATGATGTTTACTTTTTGTATTGTAATTTTCCACATCTTGTAAAAGTAGTTAATTGTAGTAAATAAAGAACAGGAACATAACATTAAATGTCCAATAAATTCAATGAAAATTTGTCATAAAATTACTGTTGCTCATCCATCTAACTGTACACTCAAAAAAAAGTTAGTTTAGCCAGAAACAAAAATTTCTGAGTCAGCTTACAAAAAATTGCTAATGTCAACAAAATTAGTAGATTCAGCATAAGTTTTGCTAACACTTAGTTAATTAAAAATTTAAAAACTCCTTGTAAGAGTTAACAACATTTTTGATGAATATTGGTAGACTAAAAAACTGAAACATTTTTTAGAAAAATGAAACTTTAGTTAAACATTTTTTTGTGATATTTTTTAAAAATAATTTACAAAACGTTACTAATTATTAAAATGTTTATAAAGATTGAAATAACCAAAATCAAACCATTTTTAATCGCTGTTTTCTTCACAAATACTAGACTAATCAAAAAAAAAAAATGTATAATTCAGGTTATTATCTTCTTATTTTATTTCAATGAAAATATTTTTGTAAAAAATGACCTCAGAGCTTAATCGAAGAAAACTTTTTCTGCACGAATATAATAAAAATAACAGCGTTTCCATACGTTTGATAGCAAAAAATGTTAAATTGCCATATTCTACGGTAAAAAAAGTTATTAAAAACTTTAATGAATGCTTGTCAAATGAAAGAAAGCGAGGAAGTGGTGGTGAGCATTGCCAAATGGATCTAAAAGCAGCGGAAAAGGTAATAGAAGCTTTTGGAAAGGATCCTACCATTTCAACTCGAGCAGAATTTTGTTCAGAATGTCAAAAAGCGTAATGGACTGAAGTGTTGTAAAGCTCAGGTATGTCCAGACAGGAATGCAAAACAAAATTTATCAGCAAAAACACGCAGTCGACCTCTTTACGAAAGACAATTAACAACATAATAATTGCGTGATAATGGACGGTGATGAAACATATTGCTTTGCAAACTTAAGATAGATTTGAAGAACAAGACTTTTACACAGCATGTAGTCGTGGTTGATGCTCCTCTAAAATTAAGTGATTTCTTTACAACTGGTACAATAAATGGTGAAATTTATGGATAATAATTAATATTTATGCTTTTTATTAACGATAAAAACAATGAAAATTTAAATTATACCATTCGTGCATGTTTAAATTTGTTTTTTCCAGCTTTTGTTTTCAAATAACCAAATTTTTCACATTCTTATTTCGTGACTATTGTTTACCATTCTATTTTCCATTTGGAAAATAGTTGTTTATAAAATGTGTCACCACACGACTGGAACCTAAGGCTCCAGGTTGTCAGTCACCCACTCTACCATCTGAGCTATTTGGACATAATATTCTTTATTGGCATAATCATAAATGTCATGCTTAGAACAAAATGTCACTACTTTCCAGCTTACAAAAAATAAAAAATAAGTAGTTATATATGTACTCACTGGCGTTACAAAAATAATGAGTCTAAAAATAGATTTCTCAGAAGTACTTGAATGTAACGCATTATTTTTTGTATTAAAATAGTGGGAAAATTAACTAGTTATTAGTAAGTCCTTATCATTTGTATTAAAGTAATGTAGAGGGTAAACTGGTGTCATTACTGGTAGTGCGAAAAATAATGATTTGTCTTTATCGTTTCTGCACTAAGTTCGTAACAATTTAAGAAATTACGTAGATATTGCAAAACAGCGTTAGTTTATTAAGTTGTTGAAAGCATCTGGTTTAGTTTCATAAATCTTCGAAAACAATTTTTTTAACTCTTAAGCTTTTGACCTTCAATTAAGGGTTAATATTGTTGTTGTTTGTTTGTTTGTATGTTGCAATTGTTGTTGATGGCATGTTATGTCAATTCATGCATGTATTCCTAAAACGATATTTGTTAGACACAATTTTTACATTTGATATTTTTTGTTTCTATATCCTTAAACATTTGTACGTTTAATGTTGCAGTCAGTTAGTTGGTTTGTTGGTGGGTCGTGTTGTTTTAAATGTCTTAACTGTCTGTCCTGCAGTAAGTTTTGCCGTTCTTATATTGTATCCGTCTGTCAGTTGTTTTTTAATTTTATATTTTTGTCTAATGCCACAATATTTTCTTTAGACTTTAATACTTGCTCCAGCAATTTATTCTTGTTTGGTAAATTTTATATTGTTGCTAGTGTTAGTGTTAGTGTTGTTGTTGTTGCATATTGGTATGTTTTTGTCACATCTGCCGGTATTACTTGATGATGTTGCTATTGCTTTCGTTGATGATGATAACGCTGCTTCTGTTGTTAGTGTTTGTGCTAAAGTTGTTGGTGTTGTTCGTTGATGTTGCACGGCTTGTATGTAAATGTTTACTAAAAGTTTTTGACACTTTTCTTGTTGTTCCCAATTTTAAAAGTGTTTTTATTTCGTTTTTTGTGTAAATTTTTTGTTTTTTTTTTATGTTTGTTTGAAGTTTTTTTTTTGTATTTTTCTCTGATGCTCTATACTCCTGAACACTTAAATTGCCCTGTTTTTTTTTTTAGTAGCTTGTTCTTGTTTTATATTTAGAATATTGTTTCCTTGTGGATGTCTTCTCTATGGCTTGTAAAATTGTGTATAATTTTTTGGAGTGTTTCAATCTCTTTACTCGTCCTGTTTTAGTTATTTTGTACGTTTCTTGTTGAACGTTCGAGTAGTGTTGTTTGTGTTTATACCGCACTTTGTAAATTGTTTTACACTTGTTATTGTTGTTGTTGTTGTTGCATGTTAAAAATGCCTTATCATTTAAATGCAATAACCAAACTATAAGTATACTTACACTACTTTGTGACTACTTTCTTGCATATCATCATCTTGCAACATCAACAAACAAACAAACAAACCAACACACACATACACTCACACATTCACACACACTTGCTCACTGACACCAGCAGCGGCAACAGTATTACAAATTAACCTAAATAAAAGTCTTAAGCGTTTTGCCTACTCACTATCTTACGCCAAAAGTTAGGCGGGTGTAGACAGGGTGTTCTATATGCGTTTTTAGTTAAGAACACAAGAAGATTTTTCTTGTTTTACTTTTTTTTTTTTTTTTGTGGTTAAAAAGTTCATTTTAATTAAGTATAAATTACAGTTGTGTACTTTGTTGCTGTTGTGTGGGTGTCATAATGGCACTCAAGTGATTTTTAAATTTCAAAAGTTTTTATGTATCTTGTTTTTTGGAATATTTTTGCTTTCTAAAAAAAAAAAAATATATTCGTATATTTAAATTTAACTCAACATATATGGGCTATTCTCAAAAATATTTGTAACTGGGGTTATTAATATTTTTTTTTAATTTGTGGCACATTAATACGATTATATACCATTATTTGGGCATATCTAATCCGTTTGAGTGTATGACTTTCAGCAAGGGGCGAAAACGTTATGGCAGGTTTAAGTTTTAAATTTCTCAAAATTACATTTTTAGATTGATTTCTAAAAAAAAAAAAAAAAAAAAAAAAAAAAAAAAATTCTCACATGTATAATAAAACTAATACTAATATATTCTGGCGTTGGGCGAGAAAATTTACTTTTTTTTATGCTCTGTAAATTTTTTGTCATATTTTGAGACGTTTTCAAAAATTAAGTTTTTGACTTAAAATCGCGGTTTTCGCGATATTTAAAAATGATAATTTATTTGAGAGATTATATTTGAATTTAACGTAATCGGTTGAAACGAAAATGTATTTTCTACAAGTAATTCCAAATAAGTGCAGAGTTTTAACATGATACATTTTAAAACTAATTAAGTTTCATTTGGTCCATAAAATCTGTATTAATTAAACTTGTTTAAGGAGGTTTTGTTTTAAATCAGGTTTTTGCATTAAATCATTAAATAAAGGTCCAAATAATGTTAATTGTGACAAATTTCGATCAACAGTGTTGATGTGCCAAAGTAAAACGCTTTTAGATAAAAGAGTAAATTTTTTAGCTCACAGTGGATTAAAAAATTTTTTTCTTGCCACTATTATTTCTAGGTTGTTAAAATCTGGTAATATAATTGTTTATTATAAAAAAAACCAAATTAAGCAATTTTTGCACAATTTTCAAAAAAGTCCGTAAAATTTAAGCGTTAAATTTTTTATTTCCCTCTAGTTTGTGGTTGTAAAATAACAAAAAACTCAGTTCACAGCAGCAAACTGTCCTATTTAAAAACTGAACAGCGAATATATCATGAGAAAAAACTGCCTTTTTAACAAAATTCATGTCCGACTGATGGCATTGGAGTCATGCTGGGTATTCCTGCTTTGCATATTTCTGTAAAGGAGAACGCGTGCATGGGCTCCCAAGGCTGCGGGAGATTGGCAGCATGAGGAGTGGGGATCTGAAGGGGCATCTTGAGATTGCGAAAATGTTTGCTGATGACCCGGTTATTAGGGTCAGTGGCAGGATACTGCCTGTGCAGGTACTAAATCGTCTAGGACTTAACAACTCCTTGACACTGGGCTGGGTTTCAGGCCATGAGGGGCATGAGGGCAACGAACGGGCTGACTGTCTAGCCAACTGCGGAGCTCGTCGACAATTCATTGGCCCGGAACCCTTCTGTGGCGTACCCAATGGGTATGTCAGAGAGAGGCTCAGAAGATGGAGGGAGTCGGAGTTTGGGGCCTATTGGGCCAGATCGCCTGGGCAGCGACAGGTGAGGCTGTTTATATCTCCCTATGGGGACAGATCGCGGAAACTCTTGTCTATGACGAGGGGCGAACTAAGGACCGTAACGGGTTACCTCACAGGACACTGCGGCCTTAGGTATCAATTGTACAAGATGGGACGATCCTCTACGGATACGTGCAGGTTTTGTGAATTGGAACCCGAGACCACTGAGCATGTTCTCTGCAAATGTCCGAGGCTCTCCGACAGGAGGGTGCGTTATTTTGGTGGTCGAATAGTGACGCCATCGGACGTATGGAACTGTTCACTGTAGCTGGCTTCGTAGGGAGCCTGAACCTATAGGGTGTATTCGCTGGCAGCACAAAATACCAAATCTGGTCGCGGTGCATAGTGCCACTATAGTCTAATCTAATCTAACAAAATTCACGCTCATGTTTTTCAACTTTTGTAGTGGTTGTGCTCTTTACCTGTTAAGGGCACATCAACGAAACATACTCCAACTGTGCATAAATACAACATCAACGAACCATTGTTTTCAAATTTGTATTCCCTGAAGGACCGTCAGTGCCCGGTACAAAAAACATAAAAAATTTGACAACTAAAGAAAAAATTGGTACGCCAAAAAATTACGTGTTGAATTTTCTCTCTCAAGTGTTGGGAGATAGATATAATTAGCAAATAAAATCCAAAGCTGAAAAAACCAAAACAAAAAAATAAAAAGAACAAAAAAAAGTGAGGTTGTTTCAAACGATTTATTGATATTTTTCAACTTTGCTTAACGATAACATTTAGCAATATGTATCGGACCTATGGCACTAAAATTTTGCGATTCTCACTCACTTTCTTTTTTGGTCGAAGCCGTAGCCATAGCCGAACTTCGGCCAAATTTTCACTGTTTGGCCGAAGCCCGTAGCCGAACTTTTTGTTTAAAGTAAAACTAAAATCATTTAAACATGAGTAAATCTCAAAAAAAGCTAATTTTTTTTTTTTTCAAAAATATGAAATAATGAGTTAAATTATTTTAATGACGTCTTTAGAAAAAAAAATAGGAATGTTTGAATTTTTTTATTTTTACTAAAATATACAACGATTTTAATGTTTTGTACTCGAAATAAAGAAATTTAATTTGAAAATGTAGTCAGTTTCTTCAAATTCATGGTGTTGGACTCCGAAGCCGAATAATCGGTCGGATTCTACCAAGCATATAACCCGATTTTCGACAATATAAAAATTGCTAAAGTTATTGAAAATTTATATCAGTTTCAAAAGATTTGAACAAATTTGACACTACCCCCATATGTATATCTACTTTTTTTTTATCAACTTTGTTTTACAAAGTAGTTCATTAAAAATCTGTATAGAAAAAGTCCTTAAAAGGAAAGAAATGAAATAGAAAGATCATAATAATAAATAGGCAAGTCTGTGTGAAACTAGTGGGTATTTTTTGGGAAAATGTCTACACAGCAGAAACTCAAATCGAGTTTCAATTCAAATATTTGTAAATACAATTACAAATTTAATTGAATTAGTAATATTAAATTAAAAATCTTTCCAAGTTTCTATTAAAATTTAAATCATTAATTATCTAATTTTTTAAATTTCCATTCATGCATTTTGTACTATGTTTTTCTATTTAACCGTACACTTTAAATAAAAGGGTTGTAGGAATTATAATCTTAAAAAATTTCTACAATTAAATATTAAATTGAAGTTTTTTTAAATATTAAAAAATTAATAATAAATGCATTTTTAGTTGACAAATTATGGGTAACTAAAGCATCTGAAGTGTGTTGAGAAAAACGTTCTATAAATTTGAAGCTTTTTGTACTGGAATTTTTTCTTTCAGAATTTCAGGGACATTCTATAAGATAAATTTCTAAAAATGTAAAAGCAATGTTATAAAACAAATCTTAGACTTTTGGGGTTTTGGTATAGAAAAAAGTCTACCCAATTCCCCATCATTTAATGTTTTTTTTTTTAACAAAAATGTTTAATAAATTGAGAAAATTTCTCCATAACTAAAAAAATTATTAAGTTGTTATAATATATTAAGCTAGAATATTGCTCTACCTCAAGTCAAAATCTAATATGATATTGTCATATTAAACTTTAAATGTTGCTTTTTTAAAAAAGTTGGATAATTTTCATGATAGACCATACAATTGTTTCATAGGCACCACCCTAATCCGAAGTTATCTGCAATAAGAAAACGATTATTGGCTTAACTCAAACCTATATATTACATAAAGCCGACAAAATAAACTTTACGATATTTTGTTTGCTTTAGGCCGAGTTATTTAGTATGTAGATTATTTTTAAACTTAGATTAACGTAGTTTTAAATGGAATTCTGCTTATGAAATGTTGTTTATTTTGTTTTATTATGATATAAGACCAACATTCAAAACAAGATGAAGTTGTTCAGAGCAAATTTTGGAAATGTCGGACAAAATTCGTTGCCGTTTTAACTTAACCAATTTTAAACTGACATTCCAAAAATTAGGCCTTAGTGTATAAACTGGCTGATTTGGTAAACCGTGGTAAACTGTTTGCAATGTCTCGCTTTAAGTTAAGCCAATCATAGTTTTCTTATTGCGGACGACTGGTGATTAGGGTGATGCATATGAAACAGTTGTATGCAACTGATCAAACTTTTTTAAAAAACAACAACAAATAATATCTAATACGACAATGTCATATTCGATTTTAGATAATTATTATCCAGAGGTGCTAAATAATTATTAAAAACAAAATATATATATAGATTTTTGCCCTAAATTTTTATAATTTTGACTGTTATATTGATGGAAAATATAGGAAAATTTGTTTTTTCTGTTAAAAATTAGTTCATCGATTGTATATAAAGTAAAGTTTGTATTTCCAGCAAAAAATAGTGCTTACCCAGAAGAAGTTCTGGAAGGCATTATTTAATTACCGAGCGCTTCCAAAGCAAACCCAAAAGGCATGATTGGTTGTTCCCACTTCGTATGCTTTTGTTGTGTGTTGACAACATTAATGCTTCATTGTATGCATTCTATACTGCATTCATTGTATGCATTATTCACTGTTTCAAGAAGTCATTTAAGAAAGCAGAACAGAATGCCTTCTCTAATTGCTTTATTGTATGCAAGGGGGCTAAGCGCTATTTCGGAAGCTTACAAATGTAGTTACTGCTTACTAAATCGAGGTTGATCTACAAATTGTATGTGAGTTTTAGGAAAAAATGTAGAATAAGAATCCCAGAAATTTTAAGGTATAAAAAAATTAAAAAGTTTAAACATTTTGTTTTTGAGTTCTCAGAATCTAAAAATCTTAAAGTTCCCAAAATCTAAGAGATGAAAATAAGAAAGAAATTCTTCATTTAGAACCCTAGAGAATTATCTTCATTTTAGAAATGAATTTCTTCATAGCTTTAATAAAAATTGTCACTGGAACTCGGCCATGGAAACTTTTCATAGAATCCTTGATTTCATTAAAGTCAATGTTTATGAAAATTTGTAGAATTAATGAAAATCTTCATAATCTTCCGACAACGAAACGCTATAGAATTTATAAAACAGCTTCATAAAATTGTTTAATATTAAGAAGTTTCTTGAATTAATAAACCTCTTCATGAATGTCTTGTAAAATGCATAAGAACTAAGCCAATAAAACCGCTTTATAACATTTTTTAAACCATTTCATAGAAGTCTAAAATTAATACAAGGTTACACTTATTGCACTTCTGCTTTAAAAATTTATAGTTGTTGGGATTGTAATACAGTTTCTTTGTTTTAATGTAAATGCCAGTCATTTGTACAAACAAATTTAATTTATTACTAACCTTGTAGTTCATTTAAAAAAACAAACCACATCAAATGACTGTTTTTTGATTTTACATTATTTTTTTACAGTCGTTATTTGTTATTTAAAAAATATATGTTTGTTTATTTTATACAAACATTTTTACTACAATTATTAGTATTTTTTTTTATCAGTAAAACCAAATAACAAATGTTAGTTGAATTTAATGAAATGTTAGTCGTCCTTTCTTCAAGTAAAATTTCATTTGTTTTTGACAACAATTGCTAACGTCTATCTTTAGTGTACATTGAAACATAAAAGCACTTTATAAAATATGTTAAACACTTGAGAATTAAATATTACAACTAAAGTTTGAAATGTATAAAAATTAATAATATTATGAAATTTGACGAAAAAAGTGAAAAAAGACCTTGAAATTATTTCATAGCTTTAAAGAAAATTTCAATTAAATTTATGAATAGATAACTTATAAAATCTAATGATTTCTTATATGAAACTCTGACATTTTATGAAAAAAAAAATTTATGAAAAGTTTCTTTCTTGGATATAATGAAATTCCTTCATTGAAACTAAGAAAAAAAATTCTACATTTACATCATGAAAGATAATTCTTTTAGTGCAGAGTTGTTGTTGACAAAAATCTCCTTAGACCTGGTTCACACACGGCAATTTTACTTGCGCAATTCTTGAGTTTATAGAAGATGGAGCGAAAGAGAATGATAGGGGGTACAGACTTGCCCGTACTCCAATTCCGTTTTGTTTTGTCATCCGCAATTTCCAACACTGCAGGTTGATATACGAAAATTACTAAAACAAACTTTTCCTGTGTGAACACAAAAGCAATTTCAAAGGAGAATTGAAGAAAAATTGCGCAATTATAATTGCCGTGTGTGAACCAGGACTTAGAAAAAAAATTTCTATAGAAAAAATACTCGGATCTTTAAAAAAAAAAAAAAAATAATATCGAAATTTTGTTCTCAAATTTTGATTATTTTCATGATAAAAGTTTGTGAGGACACAAATGATTATGATAGTAATTTTTTTTTTAAATCATAATCATTGTAAATACAAACACCCTTTTGGTAATTTTTTTGTAATTTTGAATTCTTTAATTTTTTTTTTAAATCATAAGCATTGTAAATACAAACACCCTTTTATTCATTTTTTTTGGTAATTTTTTTTGTAATTTTGAATTCTTGTTTTTTGAAGAATTTTTATGTGAAAAACTACAATTAACAAGCATTAAAAAACAAATTTTTTGAAATAAATTTGGATTTAAAATGAGGATGTTTGAATTTACAAATACAATACTGTTTTTTTCTCTGTAATCAATATTTTACGCAGCAATTTTCATTATCACGAAGATTTCATTTCATTTAAATGAAATTCTTTTTAAAAAAATAATTTTACATATTTAAAGTGCACATTTCTTCAAAAATATATTAAACATACCAAGTGTCATAAGTTCTTGTAATTGAATTTTTTTCTAAGAAGAATTTTTGTTTTCGGTTTTTAAAAATATATTATCATTATTTATTATTCTTATGTTTCTCTTTTTCTTAAATATTATTTACAGTTAAAAGTACAAGAAGCAATGCGTAAAAAGGAAAAATTTCAACGTGAACATGAAGAGGTAAGAGCGAAAAACAAACTGTCTTAATTTAAAGAATATTAAAAGAAATTTATATTAATGTGTATGCACGCATACAGCCGTACAATTATGCTACACACATGTTGATACTTATAAATATTATACATACTTATGAATTTATACCAGACACCCATATGTGTGTATATGGATCAGTGTTGCCACAAAATTTAAAATTACACATGACAGGAGTGAAAATTACACAAAAGATTACAAGTTACACATGCAATTCAAAATAATGTTATGTTCTTAGAGTCAGATGTTGTCGTTTGGAAAAAATTCTGAAATTATGCGTGATTTCTAAAAAAAAAAAAAAAATCTTGCAATCAAACGATATGAAAATCTGATTTTTTCTTAAGAAAATTCGTATAGATCTTAAAGGGTTTTTCTATACACTGAGAGAATTATCTGCATGATATCAATGAAATTTTGCATTTGCTCTATGAATTTAGAAAGTAGAAAGCACTTTGTACAATTTGGAGACGCTTGCAGTTCTAACAGTGAAATGTGGAGTACCTCAGGGTAGTGTGCTTGGTCCACTTTTATTTAAGATTTATATAAATGACATTGGCAATATCAAATTTAATGGAGAGCTGTTCATGTTTGCGGATGATATTTGCTCACTTTATCGCTATAACCATGCTAGAGTGCTAGAAACCCAAGTTGGATATGATGCTTCAATTTTAGCTGAATATATAAGGCTTAATAAACTTGTTTTGAATGCAGACAAAACTAAATTCATAAGATTTAGGCCATACGTTCTAAGGAATGATCCAAAAATGTCAGTTTATATTGATTGTGTTTTAATAGAGGAATCGGACACAATAAAATATTTGGGTATGCTTTTTTGTAGTAACTTGCAGTGGGATCGTCACATTGATTTAATCAAATCTAAAATATCATCTGCTGTTGGCATATTATATTAATTTAAGCACAAATTTGATTTAAAAACTAAAATGCTAATTTATGAAAGTTTAATACATAGCCACTTGTCATACCTGCCCATGATTTATGGATGGAAGAACACTGATTCAATGAAGTATTTACAGTCAGCACAACACAAGGCTTTAAAGATTGTTTTTAACTTGGCAATAAGATATCATACATCAGATCTTTTTCAATATCATGCCATTAATATTTTACCTGTAAGAGGACTATATAAGATGCAACTTCTAAAATATATTTTTAAATCAACAAGAAGACTTGGAAATACTTCGATCCGGTTTCAACAGAATGTTGAAGTTTCTCATCGGTTTACGAGACAGAGTCAAAATTTATTTGTAACCAGATGTCGTCTGGAATTGTCAAAGCAGCGAATTAGCTTTGCTGGGTCGAAAGAATTTAATGACCTTCCAAATACATTAAGAAATATTATGCCCTTATCTCAATTTAAAAGAGCGTTAAAATCTCATTTATTGGCTAGCCGTGAAACACTTCTCAATTAAAATTAAAATTAAAATTAAATAATTAAACAATGAAAATAAAAGGAACAAATTAAATACTTTATTTTTTAACTTTTGTAAATAATTTTATTTGTAAATATGTCAATAAATATGTATGTATTATTAAAGTTTTTAATAATTACGTATGAATAATGATTAACCGTTGCCTTTTGCCTCTTTAATGACATTTTGGTGCTGAGGCCTTAAATTAAAATTTGTAAACTACATTTTGAAAATAAAAACTACTTAATAAAAAAAAAAAAAAAAAAAAAAAATTGCTACTGAGTTCCAGTAGAAATTCATTCAATTCCACTGAAACTTTTCATTAAATTAATGTTGTTTTTCATAAAATTTTATGAAAATTTCATATTATTTATTAAAAAATTTCATACGCGTAATGAAAAAATTTCATTTCAAATAGTTTCATTAAAACTGAAAAATTTTCATCAAGTTTAAAAAATTTTTCATTCACATTGTGAAGAAAACTTCATTAGTTTAGTAAAAAAAAAATTAAAACTCGTCCAAGGAATTCTCTCTAGGAAATAGTTTTTTAAAATCTGGTTTCTTTCTTTACGAAAATGGTTTTACTCACATAGGCTTTAAATAAGGAAACATCCTCCGAATATAACAGGTTTTCTGTTTTAAAAAACTTCCTTAAATATTTGATGTTTTCTATATAAAAATATCCTTATAATAAGAGTGATAATACCATTGAAAATACTTTAGGATATACGGGGTTTTTTTTTTAGAAAACAAATGTTTAACCCTTTGACGATGAATGGTTAATATATGTCCCATTTAGATTTTTTTCTGTATTAGCTATACTTTTTAACAGATTTGTATCGACAAAAATATATGCAATTTTCAGATCATAACAACCACTTGGACCAAATAGGGTGATTTCAAAGTTAAAAAATATGAATATTTTGTTCATAATTCTTGATACATATTTTCTCAGGCGTTATTTGACATTGGCGATCAAACTTTTTACAGAACATGGTCCAATACTTCTAGTTTCAAGAAACATTGGGTTATTTGGAATTGATTCATTTCATTTCCTTAAGGACACTGATACAATATGGGACATATATATTCCATTGATCGTCAAAGGTAAAAAAGAGTAGGTTTTTGTTCAGTTTTTTTTTTTTTTTTTTTTTTTTTTTGTTCGGACACTAAAAACAAAAATATTAAAAAGCAAGTAGAAACATACTTAAATAAATGAAAACGCTGTTACTTTGCAGCAAAGTATATTGAAAATGAAAATTATTCAAGTTCGAGGCCATACTCTATATTTCTTTATTAGGATATTTTGTTTTCAAATTTATTATTTGACCCTTTCAGGAATGTGTTCATAGATCTATTTCGGGAATTTTCTAGGTTCCCATCATCAGAACACGTTTTGAAAGCGGTGGTAACAATCCCATGCCAAACATCAAACATTCATATAAACTAGTTTACTCACTACATATTTGAAGAATCTGGCATTGACATTATATGTGTTTCTGAATCTTGGTTTCATGTTAAAGTTCATGATAGTATTTATAATCTAAGAGGCTATCGACTTTTTCGATCAGACAGGTCTACTCATGCAGGTGGTGTTGCTATTTACGTTAAAACTACAATCCGATGTAAATTTAAATGTAAAAATTCTACTGACGAAGACATGAATGATGAAGTGATTTCAAACGGTGAAAATGCAATGGTAAACTCTGCCAAACCAGAATATCTCTTCTTGGAAATTTTTAACGACAATCAAAAGCTTTTACTTGGTATTGTCTACAGACCTAATAAAAACATTGATATCAACCCCTTGATTCAAGAGCTAGCAACACTTACACTTGGATACTCGGATGTTATTCTAACTGGAGATTTCAATGCAAACATACTTGTAGAGAAGAGTTTAATGGAGGATATGAGTGCCATCGGACTTCTGCCGGTAAATTGCTTAACACCAACCCATTTTACTTCTACTGCAAGTACCCTACTAGATCTCTTCTTCACTGATAATCATTCCCGATTATTGCGTTATGACCAGCTTTCCGCATCTGTGTTTTCAAAACACGACCTTATATTCTTATCTTATGATTTCAACTGTAAAACTGAAAAGCAAACTCTAACATACAGAGACTTTAAAAATATTGATTATCTATCACTGGAAACGGATCTTACAAACATTCAATGGAACCAGATTTACTATTTGCCCACAGTAGATGAACAAACCTCTTTTTTACAATGTAATATACATTACTTATTCGAAAAACATGTCTTAGTTAAAGAAAAGAAAATATGCAACAACAAACCATGGTTTTCTACTGAAATTAAATCATTAATAAATGAAAGAAATCAAGCATATGAGCGTTGGAAAAAGTTCAAAACGAGTGAACTACATACTATTTTTAAAATCTGCAGAAGAAAGGTGAACACAAAAATTAGAAGTGCCAAGTTGTTATATTATGAAGAAAATTTAAGTCAGCAGTTGGATCTGAAAAGAAATGGAGAGAAATTCGAGCAATGGGTGTAGTGAATAGTAATACTAACACTGATAACTTAGTTGATGTAAATGTATTAAATAGTGAATTTGTCAATATACCAATGCCAGTAGCTGACGTAACATTTTACAGTTCGAGTAATGTAAATATGCTTAACTCGAACAATAATAACTACTATTCTAACAACAATGATAATAATTACTACCCCAATCATCATTTATGTTTTAACTTTATAAACTTTACACAGGAAGATGTTTTAAAATCGTTTTTAAGTATTAAATCCGAATCTGTTGGATACGATGAAATTCATCCTAAATTTACAAAAATTATTTTGCCATATATACTGCCATTCATAACACATTTGTTTAACACTATTATCATGTCATCTACTTTCCCATCGTTATGGAAACACGCCCAAAATCATACCTATACTGAAATCTGACAAGAAATATCGACCAATAGCAATTCTGTCATATTTATCAAAGGTCTTTGAACGTTTAGTTCACAACCAAATAAGCCATTATCTACATGACAACTCTCTACTTACAGAGAGACAATCTGGATTTAGGCCTAAACACAGTTGTATCTCTACCCTCATTGATGTATCAGAAGAGCTAAGAACAAAAATTGATAACAATATGACTTCTATCCTGATTTTGCTTGATCACTCTAAAGCGTTCGATACAGTTGACCACTCTGTACTGTGTTATAAACTAAGGCACATGTGTCATTTTTCACCAACAGCTGAAAAACTTATTTTATCATACTGTGTGATAGATCCCAATCCGTATACCATGGCTCTGATAAATCCAACAAACGCCCGGTATTAAGAGGCGTACCTCAAGGATCAATACTTGGTCCTCTACTTTTTACAATATATATTAATGATCTACCCTCTCAAATCAACCATTGTGAAATACAAATGTATGCAGATGATGTACAACTTTATATAAGTTGTGTGCCAGCTGATGTCACAGAATGTATAGACAAAGTTAATCATGACCTTGAGAAAGTTTATAAATGGGCAGCTGCGAATGGACTTAGCCTGAATGCAACAAAATCAAAGGCAATGATAATTGGGAAAGTTGATTCCCTTTCAACGAATTTGCCAGCAATAACTATTAATAACTCAACAATCGAAATAGTGGAAACTGCCAAAAATCTAGGCGTGATATTTAATAAGAATCTTAATTGGTCCGATCATATCAATGCTGCATGTGGTAAAACGTATGCGATGCTGAGAAATCTTTGGATGACACAATATTATACGCCATTACATATTCGAATGTTACTAGCAAAAACGTATTTACTGCCAACTCTTCTATATGGTTGCGAATTGTTCACGAACTGTGATTCACAAGGTAAACAAAAACTTATTGTGACATATAATAATATCGCTCGATATGTATTTAGTATAAGAAGATATGATAGAATATCACATTACTCAAAACTAATTTTCAATGTCTCATTTGAGAACTTACTTAAATGCCGTTCTTTGGTATTACTACACAACTAATAAATACGAAACAACCCTATTATCTCTACAGACGAATAAATTTCTCAAGGTCAAATAGAGGCAAGAAGATAAACTTGTTACGATATCGCAAACTCATATCCGAAAGACATTTCTTCATAAGCGCAATAAGACTCTGGAACCAACTACCCTCAAATATCCAAACTCTTAGCAATGCAAAGCATTTTAAAATTGCAATATATAAGCATTTTGCTAACTAATTCCACATTATAATTAATATTTTATTGTTTACATTTTAAAACTTTTGATTTATAACACACATTCATCAAAGTCTGTAATTTGCCTTTCTTTTTTAATTTTTTAAATGTATTAATTGTTAAGTTCTAAATTTTGTTTTTATTGCCAAAACTTTCATTATGGTGCCACTAGGTGTTATGAATCCATTTAATTTAAATATATCATTTGTTTTTTTATTATACATTACAATATTTATAACAATATATTTGCAGTACTGTAATATGTATAAGAATTTATTCTTGTTGTACTGTTTTTACTAATAAATAAATAAAATAAATAAAATAAATTAATGTATGAGCTTGAAGTTAAAGAATATAACCATTGATCAAAAAATAAATTGAAAACTTGTTTGTTATGTGCAAGGTCCACCTCTGGTGGATATTCAATACACGTTTTTTGTTTTTTCACTCCTTTTTATTATTTGTTTCGTTTATAAACAAAACAGGGGAATAAACTTTGTCTCTTATACAAGTTTAATATAATTTTTATTAAAAAATAAAAATTATGTTTTTTTGACCTTTAATTGTGCAATGAAAATGAAAATTATTCAAGTGCGAGGCCATACTCTATATTTCTTTATTATGATGTTGTCCCAACAAATAATCTGTAGAGTTTTTTGTTTTAAAATATTAAATATTTTATATATAATATAATATAATTTTAACATGTTATCATTTTTAATTTTTAATATAAAAATACTCAATTTAGGTTGAAAAATTGTTAAATTTAGAATGCAAATTTGTGCTTTTCTAGTTTTCCATTCTACTTTTTTTTAATTGTTGAAAATAAAGGAATATATTTGTTCAATAACTTTTTTATTAACAAGTTAATATTAATTACTTAACTATACTAAATAAATAATAATACTAATAAGTATTTTTAAACTATGTAAGTTGTGTAAATGGACTTTCAATTAAGTAATTACTTCCACGAAGTAAATTACAGTGACACCCCAGACTGCTGCAAGATCTCTGCAAATTTTGTTGCCAGGAGCGATGGTGTAATCAAGTTAATTGTTCAAATAATTCGTATGCAAGGATAAAACCCTGAAATTAAAAATAAATACACAAATTATTAATCAATAACTTTGTCTATTAAGACATTAATATTATGCGCTTACCATTTATTTACAAATAAAATAACAATAAACACTTTATTACCACGGAATTTAAATTAAGAGTTTATAATTTCAATAATAATTAAGTGCTTTTTTACTTCGACCTTTTTGTTCTAATTCAATAAACAAATATTCAAGCTCGAGGTCAGTGTTTTTATTATATTTTAGTTTTTATTTGTCACTTTTTGATATTTCGCTGTCCTCTAGAGAGCATCTCTGGAAGTCTTAAAGTTTATATTTTCATCTTTTTTTTTTTTTTTTTTTTTTTTGTTTTTTTATTTTAACAAATACTCAGGGGATGAACCCTACTCATGCAGTGCATTGTATTGATCAGGAAAATAGGGTATGGGAGGGAGGAAAGAGGGAGTAGTGTTTGTGTATATTTGATTTAAATTTTTCTATATTGTAAGTAACAGGGAAGACTTCTGCGGGAAGTATGGACATACGAATTGTTCGACTAAAAACGAATTTTCTCTGTAATGCGTTGTGCGAAACACAGGACAATCAACTACAAACGGCTGTGCTCTACTAGATAAGCGAGTACTACGAATAAAAACTCGGGCTCGAGGAATAAGTTCACTTATCTCAGATGGTAATATCGATAGAAAAGTGTCACACAACCCACATTCCGACGATGCTCCAATGAATCAATAGAGTTGGATACACTACTGTCATTGATAAGCTTTACCGCCCTCCCCTGAACATATTTTTTTTCATGAGTCTGCAAAAAATTACGTGCGTTAAAATGGCAAACTAGTTTTTGACAACTATAAGTACGAACATATTTATTTTAAGTACGTTTATATTTATTTTATAAATGTTTTTTTCACACATAATATTTTAAATCTAATACGAAAACTATTTGATTTAACTATGTTTTTTTTTCTCTCTGTGTATAAAAATTTAAGCAATTTTAATTTTATTTAAAAAAAAAAGTAATATTTATAGATTTTTTATCTTCTGATGCCAATCCTGCCTCCAAAGTTTTCTATTCCTTCACAATTTTGATATATCGTATTGTATAAAAATTATATTTTAGGACTATAATCATATCTCGATTTACGACTCAAGCTGTTTTAAAAATTTTGACATAAACGTGCTTAGCATTGCAAAATAATTGAAAACCATGTGTTATATGACGTAAACAACATAATATAAATAAACTCGAAACGTCTTTCGTTACTGCTTGATTGAGGCATTTGTTCATTAATTTTAATCGCTAACGATCAATCTGATACATATGTATGTCAAATGTATTTTCCCTTAAAGGAGTTGAAAATATAATATTTTCGCGACACTTATCTTTAGAAATGTTAGGTCGATAAAGCCGAATCCACAAAAGAAATTTCAAATTTTCCAGCAGTTTAAGTTCGGTCGTGAAAGGGTTAACGTTTTTTTTTTACAAAGTAGCCATAAGAATCTTAGATTCCAATAAAAAAATTCTCAGAATCGAAATTGATCAAAATAAATCATAACGTACATAAATTTGAAATGACGCATACATTGCATATGGATGTAATTACACACATAGACTACACAATCAAGTCAAAATTACACGCAAATTGTGCAATTACACAAGAAGTGGCAACACTGTTATGGATGCATTAAATACATACATGTGATGTGTGTGAGTTAGGGGTGTTTCATTTTGTAAGGCAAAAAATGAAATGTAAAATATTTGCAGACTTTGGTTTCGTCCCGAGTCTCAGTGAATCAAAAGTAATATATGCCAAATTTTCAGAACATTTGATAACGTTTTTTTTCCACTTTTGCAAAAGTAAGCCAATTTGCTATAATTCAATTTTTGTTACACTCAGGCAACTTCTGCTTTAAAAATATGTAGTTGTTTGGGTTGTACTCGTTTCTTAATTTTTAATGTAAATGTCAGTCATTTGTAGAATAAATTTAATTTTTTTCCTAACCTTGTAGTTCATTTAAAAAAACAAACCACATCAAATGACTGTTTTATGATTTTACATTAATTATTTATAGTCGTTTTTTTGTTGCTTAAAAAAATAAAAAAAAATAAATGTTTGTTTATTTTTTACTACCATGTGGTTCATTTTTACTACATTTGTTAGTCATTTTTTGAACATTAAAAGACAAATGACAATGTTAGTTGAATTTAATGAAATGTAAGTCGCCCTTTCTTCAAGTTATATATCATATGATTTTGACTGCATTTGCTGTCGTCTTTACCAACATAATATCCTTAGAGGACATTTATCATTAAAAATATTGTGCATAGTGATATTTTCGTCCCCTAAATTAGAATTCCATATTTATCCAATCTGTAGATGCCCGAATGGGAGATTTGCTTTTTGGGCGTTTTGGTTTCTACATTTTTAGTCATATTTTCCTTATCAAAACTAAGCCTACTTTAATCTCAAAAAAGCTATTCCTACGTTTCTTTTAAACTTATATTAAAGCTTCTTTAACAACTACACTCACAAGAACTTTTCCATAAAAGTAAAACATTTATTTACAAATTTAATCGGTAAAGTTGTTTAAATTACCAAATAAATATATTTTTTAACTTTCTGCCTGTTATTCAATAAACAAAAATACGGACTTTCCGTAGTAGTTCAAATATTCAGTTAAAATTTTCTATTTAAAGCAAAAAGTTGTTATATTATATTGAGTATTGAAATAGACGAAAACAATCTATTGTTTTTATTGATTTTGCCAATGATTTTTTCAACAACTGAAAATAAACAAAAATACAATTGTTTTTAAACGAAAAGTAATTAGTCCTTTTTTCTAACTGATTTTCAGTTAGTTTGATGTGTATATTCAGTAGTCTTTACGGCAAAAATATTGTGAGTTTAAGTAAACATTTTTTGACGGCTGTATCTGGGAAAGTACACAGCAGCTGTTGAATATTGAAATCGTCCTATTCCGTACAATAGTCTTGTGCCAGGATTACTAAGCCTTTCAGTTTTAGTTTATGGTGTAATGACGGCAAACTAACTACAGAAATTATCGGTTGAACTCCCTTTAAAATATGTTACATGCCCTTTGGAACAGTCTGCATCATGTTGTCAAATTGCCAATATTGATTAGTCCATCTACCCAGGCGCGGATTCAAGGAGGGAAATGGGAAATGTCCCCTCCCCCAAATTAAAGTTTTTCAATATAAAAACTTAAAATAGATTAAAAAATTTATTTAAAATACTCTAAGTCCTCCCCACAAAACCTTTTCCAGGATCCTCGACTGACTTACAGAATACATATTTCAACCATCTGCTCACAATTGACTTTCAGAGCAACAGGTATGGCAAGCAAATTTTCAAATCCTTAACATATAAAGAAACAGCTCTATCGATCTATCAACTCTATCGTTCTAAGTTTTGTTACTAACAGGTGTAACTGACGCCAACACTGTTTTTTTTTAAATGTGGACGATTTTGAAAGAGTAAATTGAACGTAATTTTTCGTTGCTGGAGGCCAAACCTCCTGTCTTTTCGTGGCAAAGTGCTGATGATGATTGAAAGGAATGTTACAGAGCAAGACTTTCTTATTGATTTCAGCGATAGCTTTGTAAAATTTATTCTTATATAATCAATGTTTGTCTTCTTTTGTACATTAATATGGGTTTTTCCACCAGGCATCCTTCGTGAGACGAATGATTGACTACATGTATTTTGCTTTTGTATTACATGTATTTTGTTATAGTATTTTCTTTCGTGTGAAGCATAATGTGATCTGGAAACATTTAAATAAGACATTTTTTATAGGTAATTAATGGATCCACTGTACTCCTTGAAGAATTCAAATGATCATTTGTTGTCGGACCTATGAAATGCTTTATCTCCTTGTATTACACTACCCAGAAAAAAATTACACATTCCAAAAAGAAGGTGATGCCCACACTTGCTTACATATCTCATTGCCAAATTTAGCAATACCAAACTCATTCCAACGATATAGTCAAAAAAGCAAGTAGTATTGTAATCAATTCTTTAAATTTAAACCAGAAAGCATGACCTCAATAACAAAGTAATTATTTACTTAAAAGAAAATTACAATGTTATAAACTTATATGTATAACTTTTTGTACTCAAGAAGTAATCATATACTCTTTCTTAATAAAAGGACGTTATTGGAAGTAGTTACTAATTTTGTAAAAAGATGTTATACAATTTGAAAGAATTTATCTCATATATTTTTTCAAACAAATTTTTATTTGCAGGAAAATAATACTAAAAACAGAAATTGCATGTTGCCTAAATTTTGTTAAACTGTGGTTAGGTATAAATTAGGGAAGCGCACGTGAGCAGAAAATTGTAAGTAGAAGTTGAAATTACTGACGTATCGTGAGTGAGTGTAAAACAAAACTTTCGAGGTTGATTGTGCGTGAGTCATATTTTCTGTTTTTCAATTTTGAATTGTTCTTTTTTTTGAAAAATTTATATTTTCGTGGCTTATAGTTCCAAAATTATGACAGACCCATGTTATCATAGATCAATTCCATATGAAAACGATCAAAATTGGCAAATTTTTGGACGACCCCTCTCCGATTTAAAATAAATAGTCTCAATCGATTGCCTAGCAAAAAATAATGTACCTACATATTTTTTTTTTTATAGTGACTGGTTTAGTGGTGGTGTGCACCACTGTCATGTGACAAAATTGAAGAATTCTTCATAAGGGACGTCATTGAAAGTTGTTTAAATTTTTCTCAGAAATTTACCTTTTTTCCCATGAAAATTAAATTTTCCCATGAAAATTTAATTTTCCGATTTTTCACAGAAGCTCCTAAATTTTCCGGCTAATTTTATTTTTTTTGGATTCCTCATAATTTTTGCTTTAAGAATCAGCAATAAAAAAATGGGCCCCGACTCCTTGTTTGGACAGGAGACGAGCATTTAAGAGACCACCTTGTTCTCATTGTTTTTATATTTTTTATAATTGAATTATTTTTAATTATTTAACAAGAAAAATTAGGAAAATTTATTTTTCAATTAAAGCCTGATTCAATACCTTTCCAACGAGCTATCACTCGTTGCGATCGCTTTTGTAGTTTTTTTTAAAACAACTTTCAATGAGGTCCCTTATGAAGAATTCTTCAATTTTGTCACATGACAGTGGTGCACACCACCACTAAACCAGTCACTATAAAAAAAAAAAATATATGTAGGTACATTATTTTTTGCTGGGCAATCGATTGAGACTATTTATTTTAAAATCGGAGAGGAGTCGTTCAAAAGGTGATCGCTTTCATATGGAATTGCTCCATATCAATTCGATGTTTCACTTTTTAGGATTTTATTTCCGTATTAGTTTTGATCGTTATATTTGAGTGACCTAGGAGAATAACGTGTGAGTAAAAGTTGAATTTACTTATGGAACTACTTCTTTTTTTTTAAATGTAAGTACTCCTTATTTTTTCTAGGGAACTATTTATTTTTTTTTTTTGTGTAAGTACTTCGTAGTTTTACAATGGAACTATTTCTTTATTAAAAAATGTATGTAGTTCTTAAAAATATAAAGTAAATGGTTCTTCGGTAAAAAAAAATAATCAATTCTAAAGAATCAATTATTTTAGTCTCACGCCCTGTTAAAAGAATCGAGTAGGTAATCTAGTAAGGAATGCGTTCTGCCCAAAATGCTTGATTACAAACCCGCTTACCTTTTTGGAAATTTTTTAGTTATGTAGTAGTTATGTACATCAGATTTCTCCCGAAAGTTTAAAAAAACTCGATAATTCCTTTACAATTCCTGTTTTGCAATGGAAAATTCAGACGAAACGCCGCTAAAAAATCATCACCTATTTTAGCAGACAAATTCCTCTTTTGTAGGAATAAGAACCTTAATAGTACAAAGCACTTCAGTATTAGAAATTTCACTAGTTTAAGAAAAGAGTGGTCAAAGTGTGCCACCTCGAAGCGTTATCCAATCTTTCTGAAATTGGTCACATATATCATTTACATCAATTAGACCCGGATAATCAAAGTCATAAGAAAATCGCATCTTTAGTAAAATGAAACACCCTAGTGAGAGTGTGCGTCTGTTTTTTATATATATAATGAAGATATTAATGCATAATTTAGTTTTATAAGTATGTATTGTTGTTGTGGGATCCTTATGCATTAAAATTAAACTTTATTTGCAGTTTGAGAGTGTGAGTGTACAAGTATGAATGAATGAATGTATATGAGTTTGTTTAAACAAGTATGTGTGACAATTTCATATAAATTGACATTGTTTCGAGTTCATTGTGATCATATGTATGCGTGAACTACTACACGTATGAGCAATATAAATACTACAAGTGCATATTACGTATACGCTCCGATGTTATTACTTTAATTGCTGTATTTATTTAAATACATTAAAAAGAAAAATATTGCACGTACTATACAGCTGCATAGTGGAATAATTATTTTAAAGCTATTAAAACTTAAACAAGAAAATAACTAGTATTACGTGTTCGACAGTTTCATATTCATTGAATTAAATAGAATTTGTATATTTTTATTATGGCAAAGAGAGAAAAAAAAAAAAATATAATATTTATAAGAAAAAAAGAAAGAAAAAAAATAAAACTTTGTACAATCTTAACATATTCTTAATTAAAAGCTAATTTAATTTAAACACCAGAAATAAAAAAAAAAAACACAAAATTAGGAACTTACAAAATATTTAAATTTCGTTTTAAAAATTTTTAAAAAATTTATTTTACATCGAGCTTTAGAACTTGAAAACTTTTGTGTAACAAAAATGTTTTTAAAATTTGAATATTTTTATTGAAATATAGGAATACTGAGAAAAAAAAGAGAAAAAAAAATAATCAGTTAATTTAATAATTTAATTTAATAATTTAAGTTATTTAATTGGAAAAATGCATAAAAACTTATTTTCTAAAGTTCTGTGCGTTACTTATTATTTGTTTGTTTTGTGGGAGTCGATTCCAAAGACGAATTGCAGTAATGAAAAATTGCCAAGTTGATATCATGTGTAATGTGTAATGAACAGTAAATTCTTATAATTATCTTAAAATAAAAGTTATACTAGCAAAATCCCAAGATGAAAATTTATAGGTCCCATTAAAAGAAAATGCAAAAAAAAAATAAATTAATGAGTGCTTTTGAAAAAATCTAAATACTTTTGTTTTAATATTGAACTAGAAAACGCAAAGGTTTCAAGTAAATGGGAAGTCCATTCCAAAGTCTAGAAGCTCTAACCAAAAATGAGTTTTTCAATGCTCATGTTGTGCATTATCGGATAAATCAACTCAGGATTACGTTCCGAGTGAGATAAATGAAAAAGTTCTGCAACACAAGATGGAGTCTTTGTTGTCAAAATCCGGTGCAGAGACAATAAAATCCTAATTTTAACAAAGTCCTGAAAAGTGCAATCAATAAAATCCAAAGAATAGTTAGAGACAGAGTCTGACAATCTTAGCCCAAAAATATATCTCAGTATCCGGTTATATATGAAGCGCAACCGTTTCATATTAGTTTTAGTTGTTCCACTATAAACGTCTAAGCAATATAAAATATGTGTCATAAGAAGAGAGTGAGCCAATCTACTTTTGACACGTTTTGGTAAGAAACAATCTATGTTATACAATGCGCGAAGAGTACTTCCAACTTTTGCAGCCACATCAGATATATGATTTTTAAAATTCAGCTTACTGTCTAGAGTAATTCCTAAGCACTTCATGGTGTTAACGAACTGTACACAGATACCATCAAATGAAATATTTAAAGAGTACTGAGGATTGGATATAGTCCCAAAAATTAAAGCCTTTGTCTTATACGGGTTGAACCTTAGTTTATTATTAACCGCCCAGGTTGAAGCCTGGGATAAAACATAATTTATCGTTGCTTCATGACAGTCAATAAACCTTTTATCCCCCGTAAACAGCAGATATATATCATCAGCAAATAAAAAAATTTCGCATAGTGACGTTCCAACAAATTGTATGAAGTCGTTTACATACATAATAAATAACAAAGGGCCCAATACTGAGCCCTGAGGCACACCACTAGTACAACGCATAATAGCTGAGTTGTGGCCATCTAGACCAACAAATTGCTGTCGACCAAATATGTATGAATGCAATAATTTACATGAAGTAGAGGAGAAATTAAATTCAGAAGAAAGCTTCCTAATTAATACATTATAATTAACCGAATCAAACGCCTTACTAAGATCAAGGGAGACTAAGGTGGATATTTTTCCAATGTTATTATTTCGTCGTACACTTTCAGTTAAACTAAGTAGCAAAGACGAGGTGCTGGTTAACTTACGAAACCCAAAGTGGCAAGCGCTAAGCAAATTTCCAGAATCCAAGTGCTCCATAACCTGATCTTTTAACACCAGCTCAAACGCTTTAGATAAACAACATAGAATACTAATAGGCCTAGAATTGTCTAAACTTGCAGCTCCACGTTTCTTTTCTATTGGAACAATTCTCGATTCTTTCCATATGTCAGGGTACTGTGAAGTAGTAAGAATAGAGTTAAAAATAAATAGAAGGTACCTTTCCGCATATGGGTAAATTTTCATTACAAATTTAATTGGAATATTATCCGAACCAATTGCATTAGACTTAACATGTGACACATAATAGAAAAGCTCTTCCCTATTAATACACCTAAAGGTAAAGCCAGAATCTGAGAAAACTAGAAAAATCTGGGAGAACATTTGATAAGTTCCCCTTTATAAGCACATACAAATTGATCCGGGTCATATCTAATTATATCAAATTAGATATAATTTTATACAATTTTATTAAATAATATCTAATTAGATATAAATATATCTGATTTTATAAAATTTTAGTAACTTGAAGTTATTAAGTTTAAAATTAAAGTTTCTTGAAATTTTTTTTTTAAATGAAACAACAAAATGATTAAAATTTATCAAGAACAAATTTAGTGTTTCAAAAATATATAATTAAGTGGTATTGTCTTATAAACTGTACACATTTTTTTATTTGAAATTATATAAAATAAATCAGTTGCAAATGATTTCGTTACAAAATTAATATGGTTATATGTGAAGCCATGTGTAATAAAGTCTTAACTTGCAGATAACTTGATTTGATATTGAACTTTGCCAAAATATGTACGAGTATATAAAATGATAGGGAAAATATTTTCTGTATGGCGTCACATATAGTTTATAAGACTTAGCATGTGAGTATATATATAATCATATCGATCACTTAACATATTTGTATTATTATTATATAATGCTAATGTAGTTATATATGGAATAAGATTTGGAGACATATAATAATATCAAGTACCAGATAAAAAATTCTCTCAATAAAAATGATCCGATGTATTTGTATATAATGATATTAGCCGTAATGTAACTTCATTCAAAGTCAGATATTATATATGACTAGATATAACTATTTTTTGCCGGGTATAAACAAAAGGTGTGTAAAAGAGTTTTTTTGCATCTTTAATGTCCTAATTGATATCATTGGGAACTTGTTTTCTAGCCTTAATCAATAATTTAAAAATAATCTAATATCATTTTCAATTTATAACGAGCTTTCAACCTCCGTATGTTTACAAAAATAAAGCAAATCAAACATATTAGCTAGGTTAATACTAGTATTTTGATCTGGCTAAAGATCTCATCAGAACCTGAAGTTTTCGAAAAGCTAGAGCCTCCATAATAGGCAAAACTTTAACAAAAACCTATTTATCATCAATTTTGCTCCATTCTTGTCTTAATATCAATTCATTGTTGGGAGTTCTGGACAATTAAGCAACATTTTTTTTGTAAGAAATTCAAAATTTTTTTGAAAAAAATTTTTTGTTTGATTTATGCCCTCCCGTTTTGTTCATAGTCCATTTGTAAACCAACTAATAATTAGATTTCGCTAAAATTTTGTACACATAATCTGAAGACATTTTACAAGACAACTTGATCCAAAAAAAAAGTTAGGTTTAAAACCTAAAAAAAGTTAGATGAAAAGTATCTGAACCTAAATATTTGTTTAATTTAATTTAAAAAGGAAAAACATCTCAGAGTCTAAGGAACGGTGGGTTTCAATTGTAAAATACATTTTACTTATTAAGTACCTTGCATTGATTCGATGAACATTTGTCAAAAAAAATTTTACTGATAAGAAAAAATTATTTATTAAGACAATTTTGTAATTTCTTGATACCTTAAAGAGCCCTCTTGTGAAAATGTTAGCGACTAAAATTTAAACTTTGATAGAATATAAATTCTAGACGGCTGAAGATATTGTAAAAGTTTTAACTTTCTAAAATTTTATGGAGAAATCTTGATCAAAAAATATATAGGTGTACGTTTTTGTTTTTTTTAGTCAACGGATTTTCAAAATTTGTTAGAAAAATCTAGTGGATCTTAACAGTTTTCAAAATTGTCATGTTCTAACCCTGAAATTATAATTTTTATAAGTGTAGCAGTTTTCAACAAAAAAAAAGAAAAGCTAACAATTGTTACTGTTTTGACACGGTTTAAATACTCAATGTTGATAGCCATATTGGCTATATAGTGGATTTAGAGTTGCAACATTTTTAAATTATTTAAATTATAGGGGAAAACGGATTTTCGGGAAAAATCGCATAAAAACCGAACGGTTTCGAATATCGGAGAAAGTTCAGGCACCCCCTCGAATAAATTAAATAGGCATTGCTATGCATTAGTTTTAGCTTAATACAACTAAAATTCCTTAATAAAACGCCAGATTTAATGTTTTTTTTTCGGAAAAAATCGGAATTTTTATTTTCATGCAAAATAAAGTTTATACGAGGGCGGATCAACAAGTCCGTGACTTTTTGACTGAAACACAGTTTTTTTTTGCAAAAAAAAAATTTATTTTTCAACATAATCTCCTTTTAGCTCAATACACTTATGCCCGTAATTTCAAGCAATAGATACCTACCGGTGCTTAGATATCTACCCGTATACACGAACAAAATCGGGTAGGTATCTAAGCACCGGTAGGTAAATATTGCTTGAAATTACGGGCATTAGTCCAACGTTTCTCCAATTTGTGTATTCCTTTAAAAAAATAGGATTTTTCGAGGTCCATAAAATAGACATTTCTTGGCCATATGGGGGTTTTTTTTTTTAAATCCTCGTTAAATCGGTCCAATAAGTTGGCATAATATTCGCCGTTTTTTGTTTTTCCCTTTTGAAGGTTATCGATGTGGATTATCCCGCGTGCATCCCAAAATACTGTTGCCATCACCTTATTGGCCACGATTACGTTTATGGGCAATTGAGGGCAAACGCGGTACCCATCTGGCAGACAGCTTTCTTAAAAGCAACTGATCATTTAAAATCGAAACCAGACTGCCATATGAAATACCTATAGCATCAAAAATCTCACACACTTTTAATCTTCGATCGGCCAACACCATATCGTGGAATTTTTCGACATTTTCGGGTGTTTTGACCTCAATTGGCGGTCCAAAACGTTCAGCGTCATTTGTACTTGTGCGACCACAACAAAAGTCAGGAAACCACTTTTCCAACATTGATATCGATTATGCAGAGTACACATAGTATTTATCAAGTTTTTACTTGGTTTGATTGACGGTTTTTTTTCGCAAAAAATAATGTTTAATGAGCACTCGAAATTCACTTTTTTTTCATTTTTAAAAAAATCCACGAGGTTGTATGCTTTGAACAGCTGTTAAACGCAAAGTAAATGACGGAACTTGACAGTAGTCTATTAATAGGTGGTACTTGATGGGAGCATTTCATATAACTACGAGGGATGTTCGAAAAGTCACGGACTTATTGATCCGCCCTCGTATAGACCTATGGCCCTTAAAATTTGCACCCCTAAGAGCTAATGTGTTGTTAAGCCAGATATATAACCCGCTTTTCTAGATTGTAAAAATTGCGAAAGTAATTGCAAAATAATGTCAGTTGCAAAGCATTTCAAAATAATCCCATATATATTTTGAAAAACACTTAAAAAAAAAAATGTTAGCAAGTCTGTGCCAAAAAATAAACCGATTTAGTAATTTGATTTTTTTTTTTTTTTTTGTAAAAATATCTATTCCCAAAAACCAAAAATATTAAATATTTCACCCCAATACGTATGATGAATATTTGAAATGCATACAATATTTATTACGTATAAGTATTATTGTTTTTATTTAATTTGATTTTTCTTGCACTTTATTTAATTTGTATAAATCATAAATCATAAATTATAGACGAAGAAAAAGTAATTTAAATATACAAAAGAAATAGTACATAATTTATTAGTGCAATACTAAAATCACACATACACACACAAATAACAATGATACCATACATATTATTGATATTGGCCACAGTCCATTATGAAGTGTTGAGATTGAAAACTCTTTTGTCTGACTTGTTTGTGTGTATGGGCGAGTGAGTGTATGGTTTATGGCAGACTTATTTAATATTTAGTTTAGAATATGTACAAATATAAACTTATATAGTAAAAACAACAATATAATTCTGTATTTTTAATTGTATGGTTTTTGGCTATGGATAAGTGTGGGTGTGAGTGCAACAATGTAAGTTTGTGTAGAGAGTAGATCATATGTTGGTTTTAGTACTTATAAGTTTTGTTGTTCAACAACAACACCAACAACATCAACAACAGTTTTTAACTGTGTTAATTTGACAATATTTGCGAGAAAGTTTATCTCTGTTATACATCATGTTATATATCATAATTTATGACATAAAATTTTGTCATTTATATTTTAGACCAATACTTACATACTCAAATTTATATTTCTAAATACAAATACACCCACATTAACTAGTTATACTAAAAACATACAAAGTTATACATCCGACGAAAAAAGTATATTTACATATAATATATAATTTTACGAAAATTTTTAAATACAACGCTATATATCATCATATATTGTTATATCTCATGTTATATATAAGTTAATCTTTTTATCTCATCATATATAATTGCTATAGCTAAATATGTGATAATATATACTTCCATGTAAAAATATATATAAGTACACTCGAAATATTTTAACATTAACTGATTGTAGTTAATTTGAAATGTAATAAGTATACTTTGTTTTTTAAGGAATATACAGTTAAATTTCATAGAAATATTTTATTAAACCTATTTTACCATTTATTAAAAAGAAAAACTACGCATAAATGTGGGTTTCTGTACCAGTTATTATATTTATTTAAAATTGTCTTTTTACAAAAAATTCAGTATTTGAAAAAAAAAAACGTTACTGATAGTAGAAACAAAAGTAAAACTGTTGTTTTTAATAATTTGGGAATTAATTTTTGATAGTTAAAATAAAATAAAATCATTTATACAAGTTTGTTATAATTTTTATTAAAAATAAAAATTATGTTTTTTTCGACCTTTAATTGTGCAATGAAAATGAAAATTATTCAAGTTCGAGGCCATACTCTATATTTCTTCATAAGGATATTGTCCTAACAAATAATCTATAGAGTTTTTTGTTTTCAAATTTATTATTTGACCCTTTCAGGAGTGTGTTGATAGATCAATTTCGGAAATTTTCTAGGTTCCCATCATCAGAACACGTTTTGAAAGCGGTAACAATCCCATGCCAAACATCAAACATTCATATGAACTAGTTTACTCACTACATGAGAACTAATATACATATGAGTTTGAAGTTAAAGATTATAACCATTGATAAAAAAATAAATTGAATACTTGTTTGATGTGCAAGATCCACCTCTGGTGGATATTCAATACACGTTTTTTGTTTTTCTCTCCTTTTTATATTTTGTTTAGTTTGTAAACAAAACAGGGGAAGTAAACTAGGCGGTACTTTGCCTTTTATACAAGTTTGTTATAATTATTATTAAAAATAAAAATTATGTTTTTTTCGACCTTTAATTGTGCAATGAAAATGAAAATTATTCAAGTTCGAGGCCATACTCTTTATTTCTTCATTAGGATATTGTCCTAACAAATAACACAAGGCAACAATTTTGAAAAAATTTTAGGGGCTTTGAAAACCACTATACAATTTTGATGTATTGTGGTCCCAGTAGTACAAATATGGTTCAATTTTGAAATTCTATGGAGAGGTTTTTTTTTAAAAAATTTTTAATTAAAATTATAAATTTTTTTAGACGTTTCTCCACATAATTAATGATAACTAAAAAAAAATTAGTCCGATATTATTCAAATAAATTTAGAAAAACTGAAATTTACATAGCCTTTAATCCGTTAATATATTGCGTTTCAATCGGCTCAGTAGTTTTGGAGTTATAATAAAAAATTGAGGGAAAAAATATTTTTTTTACGTGAAAATAGCAAATTTTTTTGTTTTAAAAAAATCATAAAAAATCGAAAACGTCAAAAATCGTTCAGATTTATTGCTTTATCGCAAAGCCACATGTAATAGGAACAAAATGAGATATCGATCATAAAAATCGATTGATTTTTTTCGAATTTATTCACAATTAAGTGAATTCGCTCATTTTCACCAAATTTTAGTTTTTTGTCTGATATACATAAAATTGAGTAGTTAATGTTCTTCTTTCGATTGATTGAATTTTGAAAACATTTTCTCCATGCTATGTACAAATTTTCACATCAAAAATGCATTACATAGTAACATTCGTGTATTTTTTGGCAAAACCCTACCTAGAATATACTGATTCTATTCTTCGGAAAGACATTTGTGTTGGATGAGCTTAAATGTAAATAAATAAATAAATTAAATAGTAGAAAATTTATATTTTATTATTCACATTTATTATAATAAATAAAACAAGAAAATAAATAAATAAATATGTATTATAAACTACAAACTCTGAAATTTTCTTTTAGTCGATTTTCTACTATTGTTTAATAACGAAGTGTTACTCTGAATACTCCAGCAAAAATCAGCCATCATGTGTGCATCCCAGCGACCCTGGTATCGTTCCTCCATTGTCCGGATATCTTGGTGGAATCGTTCGCCCTGTTCTTCACTCAAGTCTCCTAGATTTTCAGGAAAACGATCTAAGTGACTGTGCAGGTAGTGTAATTTAATGCTCATGTTGCATCCAAGATTCTGGAAGTGAGTTAACATCTCTTCAACGTGCGCAACGTAATCATCACCCTTGTTATTTCCTAAGAAATTTTGAATAACCCATACAATCCCATGCATTCTTCTCAATTTCTGACATTGAACTGCCAAATTCAGTATCGTTCACCAATTTGCGAATTTGTGGGCCATCAAATATGCCTGCTTTCAGCTTTTCCATACTTAGATTGGGAAACTTCCTTGAAATATACTGGAAACATTCACTATCTTTGTTAAGTGCTTTAACATATTGTTTCATCAGACCAAGTTTAATGTGAAGAGGGGGTAATATGATGCGATCTCGGGGCACTAGAGCCACATTTATAACATTTGGCGTACCTGGAACTAGTGTTTCCCTAGAAGGCCATTGTTTTCTCTTCCAATGTTCTGTTTTAGCTCTGCTGTCCCATAAACATATAAAACAAGGATATTTTGTAAAGCCGCTTTGTTGGGCTAAGAGGAAATTTACCATCTTAAGATCAACACAAATTACCCACTTATGTTCATCATACTTTATCTTCTTCATGACCAATGCAATTACAGAGTATTCTTCTTTTACTTTGGTTGAATGTGCGATCGGCAAGGAGTGAAATTTATTTAGATTATGCAAAAGGACACACTTCAAGCTGCGTTTTGATGAGTCGATAAATAAACGCCATTCGTTTGAATCATATTTCTGTAAGCCCATGGCAGTCATCAAACCAGAAATATCTGTGCAGTACACAAAGTCATCCTCTTCAGCAAAATAATGAAGTAAGTCTTTTTCTCGAGTACGGCAATACGAAACTTTAGTTTCTTTAGTTATGAGACCTGTTTCTTTCATCCGGGACGCAAGTAATTCAGAAGATCTTTTCGACAATCCAAGGTCTCTAATTACATCATTAAGCTGATCTTGATTCCATGGTCTCGGCGAGAAATGTTTGTGTGGGATGAACTCGTCATTTTCAGCTGTAGATGGTAGTGCTGGATCTGACATATCTGATTGGTAAGACATACTTAAGGTTGAGTGTCCTGGTGAAGATGAAAGCACATGACTACAGCTTGCACCCCGATCATATTCTATTTCTTGTGAATGTACAACTGCAAGTGTAAACCCATCAGCAGACCTCGTGGGGTAAGACCATCGCATATGTTTTCCAAAACCGCTTTTTGTACTTAAACAAAAATAACACTCGGATGCGTGGTTCGCTGTTTCTCTCCATAGCTTAGGCTTCAAAATTTCCAAGTGTCGTCTGTAAAATGAAAAAAAAAATTGAAATCAGGAATATGAAGAATTCAAATTTTAATTAAGAAATATTGTAATTATAAAATATTCCAAATCTATTAATTTATACTTACTTTACGTTAGAAGACTTCATAGATAAATTCAATCGACATGGAATGCATATAGTACTCGGTGTCCAATGCTGGTTCAAATTGTGCGGATAGATATTATAGCAATCTTGATATGACTTTTGCAATGAAGTTAAGAAGCACTTCCGTTTTTTCCCGGTGATATATTGGCCGCACACATAACAAAATAAATCTGGATCGTTTTTACATAAAAATGTTCTGGCTCATTTTTATTAATATTTGAAAATTGTTTTTAACTTCTAAGCTGTATGACTCAAATTTTTGTGTAGGTATTAAATGATGTTTGCGTTATCGCAAACACTTCTTGAATGAAATAAAAAGGGTCAAGGAGATCTTATAAATACTGATACTATAATTTGGGATAACCCTTTGTGTGGATACAGTTTGTGTGTGCTGCAAATTTTTTATTATTCCCAAGAATCCTAAAAAACATTAAGGACTTTATGAAAAAAAAAAAAATTATCCGTTACAGGTAGCTAACGGAAAATAAGAGCACTTCAGCGTACACGCACATTTATGAGCGTTTTATTACTATCCTACCGCAATCGTAAAAATTAAACAATCTTTTGTTTATTACTTATTTTTTTTTAATTATTAGAATCATAAAAATGTCATAGAGGTTTTTCCCAAAGGGGTTTTGCCAAAATGCGTGTCGTAAAATGCACCTGAGTTTTTATGTTCTGCATTTTCATTATATAGTAGGTACAATTTTCTACAGTGCTTGTAAATATGCGATACCTTCAATTAATTGTAAATAAAAATGTAAAGCATGCATCGATTTTTATGATCCATATCTAGTTTAATTCGCATGATATGTAGCTTTACTACAAAAAAATAAAAAGTAATATTTTTTGCAGTTTTCGATTTTTTCCAGATTTTTGTTTTTCAAATTTTTTTTTTTTTTTAGCATTTTTTTTTTTTTTTTGCTAACAATTTGTTTCATAACTTTGAAACTATTGATCGCATTTGTACAGTTCTTTAAAGATATTGTAAACCTTAATTTTTGTAAATTTAATTTGACAAAATCGGACTAGTTGTTTTTGAGTTATGACAACATAAGTGGAGAAATGGCTCAAAATATTGTCAATTTTAAAAAAAAATTTTTTTAAAAAAAAATTATCCATAGAATTGAAAAATTTTACCATTTTTGTACTTAGGCAGCCATGATGCATCAAATCTATATAGTGGTTAGTCAAGCCTTTTTTTGCTGTTGACCTGTGTAAT
>CM037851.1:312827712-312985346 GCA_021234595.1 Delia radicum | reverse complement strand
TTTACGAAAATTTTTAAATACAACGCTATATATCATCATATATTGTTATATCTCATGTTATATATAAGTTAATCTTTTTATCTCATCATATATAATTGCTATAGCTAAATATGTGATAATATATACTTCCATGTAAAAATATATATAAGTACACTCGAAATATTTTAACAGTAACTGATTGTAGTTAATTTGAAATGTAATAAGTAAACTTTGTTTTAAGGAATATACAGTTAAATTTCATAGAAATATTTTATTAAACCTATTTTACCATTTATTAAAAGAAAACTACGCATAAATGTGGGTTTTCTGTACCAGTTATTATATTTATTTAAAATTTTCTTTTTACAAAAAATTCAGTATTTGAAAAAAAAAAAAAACGTTACTGATAGTAGAAACAAAAGTAAAACTGTTGTTTTTAATAATTTGGGAATTAATTTTTGATAGTTAAAATAAAATAAAATCATTAATACAAGTTTGTTATAATTTTTATTAAAAATAAAAGTTATGTTTTTTTCGACATTTACTTGTGCAATGAAAATGAAAATTATTCAAGTTCGAGGCCATACTCTCTTCATTAGGATATTGTCCTAACAAATAATCTATAGAGTTTTTTGTTTTATTTGACCCTTTCAGGAGTGTGTTGATAGATCTATTTCGGAAATTTTCTAGGTTCCCATCATCAGAACGCGTTTTGAAAGCGGTAACAATCCCATGCCAAACATCAAACATTCATATGAACTAGTTTACTCACTACATGAGAACTAATATACATATGAGTTTGAAGTTAAAGATTATAACCATTTGATAAAAAAATAAATTGAATACTTGTTTGATGCGCAAGATCCACCTCTGGTGGATATTCAATACACGTTTTTTGTTTTTCTCTCCTTTTATATTTTGTTTAGTTTGTAAACAAAACAGGGGAAGTAAACTAGGCGGGTACTTTGCCTTTTATACAAGTTTGTTATAATTATTATTAAAAATAAAAATTATGTTTTTTCGACCTTTAATTGTGCAATGGAAATGAAAATTATTCAAGTTCGAGGCCATACTCTTTATTTCTTCATTAGGATATTGTCCTAACAAATAATCTATAGAGTCAAATAATAAATTTGAAAACAAAAAACTCTATAGATTATTTGTTAGGACAATATCCTAATGAAGAAATATAGAGTATGGCCTCGAACTTGAATGATTTTCATTTTCGAAATCATTTATTATTACGGATTTGGAAATTTTTTTAAAATTTTTTGATTATATTTTTGAGATGAAAAATTAAGCAAAATTTTGCATTTTTACGGATTTGGCGTTCATTTTTTAATAGTTAAAATTAAATAAAAATACATTTGATTTAAAAGAAAAATGAGCAGACCGGGTTTTAACTATATGGTTGGTAGTTTTAAAGTACATATTCCTTTGATTTTAACGACAAAATATTGCTAGTGTATATATGATACAATAGAACCAAATAAATGCTATCACTGTTTTATATAATAATATATGTCATCATATATAATGCTATATAAATATGTGTGTTAAAATTGAAATAAAAATTCTATCTATAATTATTGGGGACAGGAAGTTTATTGAAATGCATGTTTTTCCCCTTAAGTCTGAGAACAAAATAAACAAAGTATTTTTGCGAATCAAAGAGATTGCTTTAAAATGGCATCGATTTGTTAGTTCATATTTTTGCTTATTCTGCTATAAATGCATATTTCTGCGTACTTCGATATAAATGCATATTTATATTGCATATTTTTACGTATTGTGCTGTATATGCATATTTTTACCTATTTTACATATTTTTATTGAATTTTTCTTAGTTTTTCGTAAAAAATCACTCTTAGTATTATTTTATATTTGACCAACGAGCACATAGAGGATCCAAGCTGCTTTAGCCCTTTTAAGAGTTCTCTTAAATTTTATATGCAAACTGTGATTAAGAGAACCCCATTTGAGTGGTATCTTAAATGAATATATTTCAGTATAAACAATTAATGTTTTGTGTTAATTATGCAAAACATATGCAAAAAATATATAAAACAATACAAATTAACTTTAAAATTGCTTAATATTATATTTACATATAATATATACATGGCATCACATATTAGTCAAATTGTAATCACGTCTAGTTTTCCAATCAATTGATTTATATATAAATTTTTATTATTATTTGGAATGTGAAACAAAATAGTAGAGCGTATTTCCAAAGCATTTTATGAAACTAAATTTGATCAAGTTATATAAAACTTGATCAAATTAGATATACGTATTTATCGAATCAAATTATGAGCTCCCATGGAATCTCATGAGATAAGGTTGTGTATGCCATTTTTTCGGATAAGCTATGATATGATGTGATAATAAGTTATAAGTTAATATCGTAACTTTTTTCATCGGGCATTCATAAATTTTATCCTTTCATGTATATTTTTTGTATGTATTACAATTATAATAACCATATGCTTTATTTGTTGTTTTGGTTGTTTGTCTTTTATTGTTGTAGTTTTTATTTTAGTATATTGTTTGTCTGTATGTGTATAACTATATCATTTATTCAGTTTTTCTTCTTTTTTTTTTTTTTTTTGGTTGTACAATTAAAAATTTCTTCGGCAACTTAATAATTTTTTTGTTTGCTTCTTTTTGTCTCACACTACCAACAGTTTTATATCATGCATTCTCGGAAAGAACACATAAAAGTGCCATGTTTTGAGTTCATGTCTTCCGATTTTCTTTATATTAAAAACATATATTTTCTATGGACACTTTTCCATTTTCAATTTTTAAATTTTTTAAAACTCGAGATTTTTTAACGGTTTAAATTATTTTTAGAAAATTAAAAAACTCGTAAAAGTATGTAACTTTGATGAGTCATATATGGTCATTTCAATAGTCACATACATAACAGTCGTACGTTACAATGTGGTTAAAAGCAAGGACAAATATAATTTGTTTGTACCCCGAGTAAAGAAATGTATATGTTATCTTATGTTTCTTCATCTTAAAATATATTCTCGATTATATTAGTATATTGACTTATGCAATTTGATATGGTTATGTATGTCCCATATACAGTTTCATATTGTAGAACAAATTATTTTATATTTCTAAAATGGCTTATATAGATCAGCATATAAATATATGTGACCATATCAAACTACGTCAATTTCTATAAGATTGGATTAATGAGTTATAATGAAATTACAACACCAAACCGATATAATCGAATCAAATGATATATTTTTATATCTTATTTTATATTATTTTATTTAATTTTATCCAATTATACAGAACCAATTTCAGCATCTAGTTATATATGATTCAAAAAATATTTTTAACTATCTTATAATATGTTATATATGTTGTCATGTATAGGCATATATTATTATATGTCTCTTATGTGGTAACATATCTAACGATATATTATTATATAATGACCTTTATAAACGTAGATACTAAACATATTTGCTATACATAATAAGATATGATAGATCTATTTTCGTGTATAATAATACATTTTCATATATAACATAATATGTAATCATATAAGCTATATAATTTAAGATATAATAATACAAACTGTCTTATAATAAAATTTTTTTGCGGTACATACGATATGCTTATATAATTATGTATGATATTAGATATGGTATCTTATAATTATGTAAGATACCATATCTGACACAAGATTATCAATATAGGATTAGTTATTATAAAGAAAAGCAACACTCAGGAAATTCTTCCTATTAATTAACGTGTTGCTTTCTTTGGAAAGGGGATAGTGGAGAGATGAAAGGTAGTGAAAGATGAAGGGCTTCAAACATGGTAACACTGTAATTGCGCGAGATGATAAGTCTTAGAACAGTTGTTGCTCGCAATAGTTTCATAGCCCTGATTCATTATTTTACTTTGGTGGGTTTAAGTGCTATGGGAACACCGAAGGTGGGCGAAGCGATACATATGAGTGATAGAAAACTCATACATATTATTTTTCTAAATTGATGTTGTCGTCACCGGGAATCGAACCCGGGACCATCTGTGTAACAGTCCAACGCGCTAACCATTACATCACAAACTAAAGCCGTACAAAAATCGTGACATTTTGAAAACTGTTAGAAAGTTAATGCGGAGGTGTGTTATGGGATCCTTTGAGTGAGTATATGTGTGCAAAAAAAAATTAATCAAATTTAAAGACGCTCGATCAATTTCAATGTAATATATCAACGAACTCATTATATAATAAACATTTGTTTGTTTCGTTCTATTAATGGAAGCTTTTCACTGTGTTTGTGTGTGTGTTAACTTGTATGTATTATTATTTTATTGTTTGCAATGTTACAGTTTTCTTGATATTTTGCTTAAGTTGTATGTGTATGTTTTGTCTGTTTGTGTTTGTACTATATTTAAACTTCAACTCTATTGTATATAGAGAGACTTTATAAAAAATAGAGCAAAATTAGAAAAAACAATAAAAAGTCTAAAGAAGAGACATTTCTTTATGTTGGCAAAACAAAACAAGTTAACTAGAAAAAAAAATGTCTACTACCAGTTATACTTTAAGCATACACCATAAGCTACAGTGTTTCGAGTTTATCAAGTCCTGGGTAAAAATTTTAATATGGATTCTAATATAATTATATATCACTTGATAAGTTTGCATATATAATACTAATAATAATAATATTCTTTATTTAAATAAGTTTAAATACAAAGTTTAAAATTTGTAATATAAAGACATGTTTTTCCTACACTCAAAAAATAAAAGTTAGTAAAGTTAGCAAAAAAAAATTCCTGAGTAATCAAAATTTTAGTCACTAGGGTTGTTGCAATACAATTGCTGTCAGCAAAATCTTTTGCTGAAAATTAGCAAACTGATTTTTAGCAACAAAATTAGTAGATTCAGCTAAGTGTTGGCAAACTTAGTTGAATCAAAATTAAAAAAATCCTTGCTAAAACCTAATAAAATTATTGCTGAATATTAGTAGACTGAAAAAAACTAAAAAAAATTTGTATGAAAACATATACTTTAGTAAATTTATTTGCGGAAAATCTTAAAATTTGTGTTGTTATTCTTTTAAAAATAATTTACAATACGTTATAAAATATAAAAATTTTCGAAATCCCACATTAACGACACGAATTAATTTAATATATGAAAAGTTATAGAAATAATTATATATAACATAAAGAAATTATCTTTCAAGTACTTACATAAATGCACTCATAATAATCCCTGCACAATAATACGAAAATAATGTCAAAACAAGAAAACTATCGTAAAATAAACCAATTTTCGGGTATTTTTCGAAAGTTTTTGTTATTTGGAAATTTTTTTGTATTTTTATGCATGGATTATTATCAGTGTGGTTGTCTGTATGATGGCATCTTTCTAGAAACGAAGCAAAACGAAATAACAAAATATGACAACCTTTGTTTTGCAATAATAAAAAGGAAACATACAAAACTACATAACATATGTGTCCTTGTCTTTAGTTTTAGTCTGTCTACCTGAACGCATATTTGTTTGCAATTTGACCACACTAGATTAATAGTAACTATAATCATTTAGTTTACAAATACACATGTAATCTTTATTACATTTAAATTCTTCGACTAACAATTGAATAATTTTCTGTTTTTCATTACTCAATTTGGTATACCAACGTGTATTCACTTTTATTTAAACCGCTCTTCTAACATACAGTAAACGTTAAAGTGCACACAAAACTTTTGGGGACAATATATTTGCTATACTTTGCATTATCCGGTTACTCGCGCTTTGCAGTACACCAAGCCATCCAAATCATAAGCAAAGATATTACATCAATATCCTGACTAATCGATGAAAGCCTACTTCTATTGGTAAACAATAAGCAAACTGCTGATAAATTCTTAAACTCAATAGAGCTAATTGGACTCTGTAGTGACACTACACTTACTAATATGAATTTTATGTTAAAATCACTTCCCTGATGATGATATTCAATGTAATAGAGAAATATCGGATAATAAACATAACAAAGACCTCAAGCTTGAGGATTTAATTTATTGGGAAATTTAATAAAAATTTTAATTATTTCAAATATATAAAATATAATCAAAATAACCAGCAGTGTTTTAACCCTCTAACTGGCAAACGATGTTTTGCAACGAAATTCATACTATCTGCTCCACTCGAAAAACAAATAATAAGTTCTTCAACAAAATTGTTTATCGTTGCCTAATTTAGGCGATATGAGCCAAAATATTTTAGGGTGCATTTTGAAAACTAAAGCATATAAAAGAGAAGTTTTGGACAAAAATTGTTTCTCTTACCAAGATATAACCACACTCGAAAAACTACTTTTTTCTGCTCCTATTTAAGAAGATAACGCGATTTTCGTGTTTTGGAAAAAGCGAAATTAGGCGAAAAAGTATCGAAACTTCAATTTATATTGTTCAAACTTCAACGAATTGCTATTAATACTTTATGTCTTCCTTCTGCCAAATTTCATAAAAATCCGTCTATTTTATTAGAGGAATCCTGATAAAATCCTGTGAGTCCTTGGACCAAAGTAAGGACTTATTATTAAAGCTAAGGCTTCAATTTTATGTAATTGTAAAGAGTTTTTAGTCAACTTAAATTGGTTTTTTAGATTTTTGAAAACTATGTTTTTTCAAAAATTATTATTTTTTTAAATTTTACGAAATTTTGACTTTGAAACTTTCTCGCTTCCAAACCGTCAACGGCACACGAAAAATTTCTTTGCAATATATTTAGCAAATTTAGTTTTCTATCGGAATATATTAATTTCTAAGTATAAAACGCTCATTTGACGCATTTGTGGTAAATTTTATGAAGACTGCCCTGAGGCAGCCGTACCCGTTAGAGGGTTAAGCTACAATTTTTAATCAACATGTTGCAATCATTTTTAGTGTAAAAAAAATGTTTTCATTAGCTTGTCCGAGTTCGATATTTTGTTGCTGAGAGGCCTGGAAATGTAGTCTCTCTATTTGTATATACTCTTTGATAAACTACACATTATCAGATACCTTCCCTCTTCATAATGGCATACCACAAGGGTCCCCAATAAATATCAGATGTATTTGTATATAATGAATTTATATATAATGATATAAGCCGTAATGTGACCCCATTCAAAGTCAGATATGACTTCATCATATGATATATGACTATATATAACTCTTTTTACCCGTGGTAGTTTTAAAAATAGTTCGTAGTGCTTTAGGTTTAAAAAATTTTTAGTTGTGAAAAAAATAACGCTTAAAAGCGATAAATTTTAGGGTTAGTTTCCTTATTTGTCCCCTTCGGAAATAAATTTTTGAATCGTTACACTGTTTTGCTATACAATATTTATCTGTACCAACAAGAATAACAATTACAAACACTAAAAAAAGTGACTGCAATTTACTCCAACTTCAATTCTGACTGACTTTTATTGTATATGGGAATTGCATATGTGTGTGTATGTGAACTGCAATGATGTTGAGTATGATATGAATGTGAATGAGTATGTAGTTTGAAGTTAAAGTTTCTTCTATAGTCTTATTCCTTTTCTTCTTGTTCTTTTTTGTTTTGTTTTTTTTTTTGCTAAATTTTAACAAAAAATTGTTGTGGTAATTGTGCAAAAAACTTAGTGTCGAGTCAATAACGAATACAGGAGTAATCAACTAAAACTCGGTAAAAGTGTAAAAAAAAAAAAAAAATTTTAATTATGTCTCTAAAACTGGACTCAAATTTCCCAGTTTCACCGATATGTTTTCAAAATTATTTTTCTTTTTAAACCTGTTAAGAAAGTGTGAAAAAATTATTTAAAATTCAACGAATGTAATTTATTTTCCAATTAAAACATCAACTATGCGTAGACTTTCTAATTTTTTTTAAATTTTTCTTTCATTGTTTTTTCCCGGATTTGCACAGATAAAAAATAAATCGTGTTTCAATCAAATTAGTTACTAATTTATTTAAAAAATTTATTAAAATCGTTCCAATTAAGGAAATTGTAGTATCAATTAAATAATAATATTTAACTGATTTAGTTTCAATTAAGATTTTAAACATAACTACTAAAAAGTTAATTGAATATTGTTTTTAAATTCAAATACATTTTTAGTAGATGCTATTAAACTTTAATTAAAATCGCCAAAAATTACGAAAAAATAAAAAAAATATTCAAAATTTAAACTCAAATCTCCAAAATTTAAAAAAAATTATTAGAATTATAATAGCACTTAACTCCATCGAAGTAAAATAATGAATCAGGGCTATGAAACAAAAAAACTTAGATACATCAGGTGGCGAGTAACAACTGTTGTTAGACTTATCATCTCGCGCAATTACAGTGTTGCCATGTTTGAAGCCCTTCATCTTTCACCACCTTTCATCTCTCCACTATCCCCTTTCCAAAGAAAGGAACACATTAATTAATAGAAAGAATTTCCTGAGTGTTGCTTCTCTTAAAAAAAAAAAATATGCGGCCATGTGTAACGATATATATTTACAACTCATAATACTTTTTAGGAAAGATTTTAATATAGCGCTATATATTAGCATATATTATCATATCTTTTGTTATAAAAAAGTTTATCGTTTTTATCTCATCATATATAATTGATTGATTGAGATTATATATACTTTCATGTATTTTATATTAATAAGTGTATATAATACAATATAGCCAAACAAATTCTATCACTTTTATTTAAAATTACCAATATATGGCATCACATATAATTTTATATAAATATTTGTGTAAAAAGATGAATTCTATCTCTTTTATATATGGTAGAAATTAAAAAAAAAAATCGCTTTTATCTATAATTATCAGAGAAGACAAAAAAAAAAAGCAAAATTTGATGTATTTCAAGCTAAAATATTCTAAAAAAGCAAAGTACAAAAAAAAAAAACTACAATTTTAAAAAGAAATAGTTCAATTTAAGGGCATACATAATATTCAATGATTCAAAAAGCGAATTTTAAGTCAGAAACGTTTTAGAGCCCAAAATCTCTATCCCAAAGAACCGAATTTGATTTGGAAAGAAAACCTTAATATGCTATACAGTTATATTAGTTTTTTGTTTTTATATACATCGAGATTATTTTTATGTTATTTTCAATTTATAACGAGCTTTCAACCTCCGTATATTTACAAAAATAAAGCAAATCAAAGATATTAGCTAGGTTGATACTAGTATTTCGATCTGGCTAAAGATCTCATCAGAACCCGAAGTTTTAGAAAAGCTAGAGCCTCCATAATAGGCAGAACTTTAACAAAAAACCTATTAATCATCAATTTTGCTTCATTCTTGTCTTCTTAGTAATCAAGCACGTGGTTAGGTCTTTTGCTAACAAGCATCATGAAGTTACTAAACTTTGAAGACCCAAAATGTTATATTTGCCGCTTGGAATTAACTTTTTCTATCAAATTTATTTGTTCTCCATCTAATAAGTAGCATTACTAAGAAAAAACTAAGTCTCGAATTTATGAGAAACAAATAGAGAAATACAGATTTTGAACTAAAATTGCCGAAAACTATAGTCAAATGAAATAAACAAAAATGTCCATAAATAAAGATTTATTTTCACCCAAAAAGTTTATCATTATCATCTAATTTTCCAATCAGTTGATTAATATTTAAATTTTAATTATTATTTGGAATGTAAAACAAAATAGTGGTGCGGATTTCCAAAAAAAATTTATCAAGTTATATCAAATTATGTAGACCCATTTTTCGAATCAAATGATATCAATTGAGATCTCATGGGATCTTATAAGATAAGGTATGCCATTTTTCGGATCAGCTGAGATATTATGTTATATCAAATGTTATATATCTTTACCTATAATTGAAAAGGACGTAACTACGCTTTAAGTTTTTTACAGGGGACATGAAAAACGTTATAAAGAAAATACTACATAAAGATTAGTATCCAAATTTTTACAATTATGCTTAAGAAACAAAGACGGATTTGATTCTGAAAAAATAATTCATGGAAAAATAGTGGTTTTTAAGTAATGTTGTTACCCGCCTTTTGGAAATGATTTTTCAGAAACCAAGAGGCCGTAACTCCAATACAAAAATGTATATAAAAAATGAAACTAAAGTTTAAGTTAATTAAGTAATTCAAAGAATTATGTTTTTTATCTATTTTTTGTAAGTATTTTTTAAATAAAACGCATTTTAACTATTTCGAGAAAAACTTATTAAATTAATTAATTTATTTACAGAAAATAAAATTAAATAAAATTTTTTAAAGAAAAAAAAATATAAATTATTACATAAAATTCAAAAAAAAAAACCATCACGTTTTGTTTATTGAATATACGAGTATTGAAATTTCAGTTACCGTCTTTTGATTTTCGTTAATAAAATCTATATTTTTGGACGTAAACGTTTAAAATTTGGTGGGAAGGTATATTTTGGTTAACTATTTCGTAATTAATCAAAAACTCAATTTTGATTTTTTTTAGTTATGATCTTTTGGACTTTATGTGTGTGTAGACGTGCGTGTAGACGCTGATATATTACTTTTATTTTCAGGTGGGCTCGAAAGTGGTAAAAAATACAAACAAAAGTTGAAACCTAAAATAAAAACCATTCGAAATATGGCAACATAGATATTTAAGTACTTTTGGAAAAAGTATAATACAAGATCAAAGTAGAGTACAAGATCATTAAAATAAGCCACCACCATTAAAATCGGCCAACTAATTTTTAAAATATATCAATTCAAATATCGAATTGTCGGGTTTTTTGAATTTTAAACACAAATAACTACGTTAAAAATGATTTTTAAATTTTTTAATCGTGATGTCAAAATCGTTCGGTTAACATGGAATGAGAATGTAATATTATATATGACAACAGATCTCACATATCTTATTATGTATAGCATACATGTTTAATATATAATTTTGTAAAGGTCAATATAAAAAATAAATCGTTATGTATCTATTACATAAGAAACATATAATAAGATATGCCAGAGCATGACACCATATATAATACCTAATGGTTAGCGCGTTGGACTATTACACGGAAGGTCCCGGGTTCGATCCCCGGTGCCGGCAACATCAAATAAATAAATATGTATGAGTTTTTTCTATCCCTCATACGTGTCGCAACGTCCGCCTTCGGTGTTCCCATAGCAATTAACCCCACCGAAGTAAAATAATGAATCAGGGATATGAACCAAAAAGCTTCAATAAGTTCGCCAACTCTACATCAAGTGGCGAGCAACAACTGTTCTAATACTTATCATCTCGCGCAATTACAGTGTTGCCATGTCTAAAGCCCTTCATATTTCCCCACCTTTCATCTCTCTACTATCCCTTTCCAAAGAAAGCAACACACAAAATATAGGAAGTATTTCCTGAGTGTTGCCTCTCTTTAAAAAAAAAAAAAATTAGATTTTTTTGACTTTTTAGCTTATGCTTTTTTCCCCATTTTTGGTTTTAGATTTTCCGATTTTGAGCTTTTTCTTAAGAATTTTTTGCTTTTTTTATTATTTTTTGTAAGATTTATTCTCTTAAAATGCTTTTTTACTCATAAAATATTATTTTTTCTATTAAGTTTGAGCTTTTCTTGAAAAAATGTGTTGTTTTTGCAGGGTTTTACTGAAAAAAATGTGTTTTTTTCAAAGTTTTTTAGTTTTGCTTTTTTAAGTTTGTCTTCTCTTATAATCACATATTATAATATATTTTAAGATAAAAACTATAAGACCGTACATACATACATTTTTTACTCGGGTATAGACGATTTTTTTTTTTTGTTTTGGCGATTTTTCGTTTTTAAATTTTGGAGATTTTTTTTTAATAAGTTTGATATAATTTTTATTAAAAAATAAAAATTATGTTTTTATCGACCTTTAATTGTTGAATGAAAATGAAAACTATTCAAGTCCTGTTTTGATTATAAACGAAACAAAAAATAAAAAGGGGGGAAAAAAAACGTGTATTGAATATCCACCAAAGGTGGACCTTGCACATAACAATTTATTTTTTGATCAATGGTTATAATCTTTAACTTCAAGCTCATATTATTAGTTCTCATGTAGTGAGTAAACTAGTTTATATGAATGTTTGATGTTTGGCAGGGGATTGTTACCGCTTTCAAAACGTGTTCTGATGATGATCTATCAACACATTCCTGAAAGGGTCAAATAATAAATTTGAAAACAAAAAAACTCTTCAGATTATTTGTTAGGACAATATCCTAATAAAGAAATATAGAGTATGGCCTCGATTTTTTTTAATTTAGAATTTTTTGTTTTTAAATTTGCCGATTATTTATAATTCCAGCGATTTTTCTTTAATTTGGTAATGTTTTTAAAACTAAACTTTTTAATAGAGATTAATATAACTGTAAAGAGATTTTAATAGAAAGTGAGTTTGATGTCAAAAAAAAAAGTTTAAGTGAAATTTTATTGACAAAATTTTTTTTTGTGTGAATTGAATGTGTGCTTTGTTTAAAAACCTTAAATTCAAAACTAAATTTTAAGATTTAAAAATTTTTTAATTAAATTTTATATTTTTAAAATTGTTTGTTCTTTTAAATTTGTTTGCACTTAAATTTAAAATATTTCTTCTAGTACGAATTAGGCATTGAAACTGCTGCCTTTGATACTGATTTAAGGAATTTATTGCACTTAAATTTAAACATCGATTAAAACATCGATTAATTAATATCACTATATCCAAGGTGATTGTCCTCGAACCAACTCAAGTAGAAATATAAAACTCACTACTTCAAGTATACAAATTACAAAAAAAACAACACAAAAAAAGCAGGGGCTCAAAGTTATTTTTACAAAAAAGCACAAAAAAAAACGTCAAAAAATCTTTAAATTAAGAACGACAAAAAGGAAATGGAAATGAAAATATAAACCCTTTTTTTTTTGCTTATTTAATGCAACCAAATGCATATGAACAAATACTGCACAAACAACAATAGTAATAATAAAACAACAATTTTAACTTTAACTACTACCACTACTACTATGTGCCTCTACTATTATAATGAATTTTATATTTACTGCAAAAAGTCAATTTAAAACATTAAAAATTTAATTCACTTCCCAAACACTCATACCAATCATCCAACTAACACCAACACATACAGTCTCATACAATTGCATCATATTATAATGATTGCAGGTTGCCTGCCTGCCTGCCTGCCTGCCTGCAATACGATGTTTTTTTATCCTGTTCCCTCTGTATTTTTCCTGTGTTAAGAATCTTTTTAGTAGTTAGAAATGGTAGTATTGAAAGTAGAGGTAGTAAAGTAGTAGTGGTAATGGTTGTAGTAGTAGTGGTAGCCGTCGAACATTTGAATGTAATGACTTGCATTTAAATTGCACTTCTTTTGGCAACGATTTTATATTTTTTTTTTATATATCTGTGTGTGTGTACGTTTTTACCATGCTGCAGCATGCAGCACGTGAGAAAGCTTTTAGCTAATTTTTATCTAAAAAGATTGCCAATGTAGTTGTTTGTGCAGTAGTACTATAAAATACTAATAGAAGTTTATGCTATGGGATAGTTATTTTTATTTATTTATAGTCACTGAACATTTTATAATGATTGACAAATTTCTTTAGACTTCAAGCTCTGCTTTGTTAAAATTTTAAGATTTGATAGAAATATTTATCGTGTACACTCAGTTCTTAATGAAACTTGGATATTGTAAAAGGCAACAAAGAAAATATAATTGTCCAAAAAAAGTTTAATAAAATGTATTAAATGTTTTTGATGCCACCAACATTTCCAGTTTTATAACATATAATAACAAAGGAAAAAAAAATGACAGAATTTAATAAAAATCACCAAAATTGAAACAAACAATCGCCAAAATTTAAAAAATTGGATTAAATTAAAAAATTTTGCTGAGTTTTAAAAAATTCGCTAATAATTAATAAAAAAAAAATACAAAAAACTAAAAAAAAAATAGCAAAATTTAAAAAAACATTTTAAAAACATTACCAAATTGAAGAAAAATCGCTGGAATTATAAATAATCGGCAAATTTAAAAACAAAAAATTCTAAAATTAAAAAAAATCTCCAAAATTTAAAAACAAAAAATCGTCTAAAAAGCCGAAATTAAAAAATTAAAAATGCTTTCGAGATTTAGATGTTTTATATTTATTTAGTATTTTTTTTTGTATTTATAGCGATATTTTGAAATTTTTGTCGATAAAAAAACTATGAATTAAAATAAAATCTGCAGGGCTCGATCACATAATGTTTTGCTTAAAAGGCAAACCATCTACATTAAAATGTCTTGAATTTGTTAAATTTGATAATTTCCTGACGTACTAGTGCTTCAAAGATGTGCATTATTGTGGTAAAAAATATAGGTAAAAAACAGAAAAGAAAGAAATGATCGAGGGTACTTACAGTTTTCTACCCGCGTTTGAAATTGGCGTTCGTAATTTGTTAAAAAAAAAAACACTTTCCTTAAATTTTTAGGCAAAATAGAGCTCAATATATTCCCCACATTAGCTATACTACGAATAATAAACCGGCTTATACCTATCGTCTGAGTGTTATTTCGTAACATTTTCTCACTTTTCGTACACTCTATTGTGTATATTAGCTGGCTATCAGAAAAGTTATTTTTTTTGAGTGTGTGTTGTAATCCAAAGATAAAATCTGAAACTTAACAAACACTTCTACAAATTAAAAGAAAAAACACTAACACTACAAAAACAAAATATAATTGAACTGCTGTGATATGCCCTCGCGGTCAATGCATTTGTTTAAAAATACACAATTAGAATAGAATGCACGATAAAATAAAAAACAATAATTTTTATTTAGAGAATTACAATAAAAAGAAACTTTCAATAAAAATTTTAAATAGAAAAAATAACATTAAAGAATGCCGGAAATAGAAAACTTTACAAAGGAAGAAATTAAAAAGGCGCTACGAAATAACCCCCAATGAAATAACCCCCAACGGCCAAAATGAAATAACCCCCAAAAAAATTGTGTAAAATTGTTTGGGGGTTTTTTCATTTTTTTTTGGGGATTATTTCATCTTACGGTTTGGAGATTATTTCATTATGAAGCAACCCCCAATGAAATAAAGCCCAAAATTTAAATTCTTTGGAGATTATTTCATATGCAATTATTTTGGGGGTTATTTCATATTTTTTGGGGGATATTTCATTTTGCTAAAAGTGAAATTTTTTTAATATTTGTTAGTTTTTCTGCGTGGCGGCCTGCGGCCGCTCTTAGGGGTTTTCTCCTCCATGGGACGCGGCAGGTGGCTTCGCTGAATAAAGTTTCCCTGCGCGCGTCACACTAGGGAAGATAATGAGACGCGCGCAGGAAAAATGAGCGTTTTATACTTAGAAATTCATATGTTCCGAGAGAAAACTAATTTTCTAAATATTTTGCGAAGAAAATTTTCATGTGCCGTCCACTGTTTGGAAGCGAGAAAGCTTCAAAATCCAAATTTCTTAAGATTTCAAAAACTAAAATATTATAAAAAATGAAATATACCCTAAAATATTTTGGCTCTTATCGGCTAAATTAGTCAACGATAAACAATTTTGTTAAAGAATTTATTATTTGTTTTTCGAGTGGAGCACATGGTATGAATTTCATTGGAAAACATCGTTTGCCAGTTAGAGGGTTAATCACTATATCTGTGATAAGTCCAGATATAATCAGTGACGGGATGGGTCTTTTGTGGCAACTGACTCCTCATTCCCTTAATTTAGTTATAGAACTACTGCCAAATGAAGTTCTAAAATACCCGGCTCCAGTATATGGTAAAATGTCCATTGCATTAGAGACAATTTCTAACAAAAGTACTGATAGTTAAATAGATTCTAAAGCTACAGAATTTGTTCTTAAAGTGATTGTTTGAAATAGGAACAGATTTAGGTTAAAATTAATATATTTCTAAATCATTCTAAATTGGCCGGATTTTCCTAAAACGCCAGCCCATAGTAGTTTAGTAGTTTTTTTTAATTTTTTTTGTTCCTACTTACTGGTTCGTTACGTTAAAGTCTCGATGATATGATGTTGCTACTGCTAATGCAGCACATAGAAGAAATAAAGAGAAGAAAAAATGGCAAATAAAAATCCTTCAATGTAAAAGCGTGCTCAAAGTAGTAGCAGTAGTAGAGGTTGTAATAAAAACTGCAACGAAAGTAGAAAGTACCCCACCAAAAAAGTTTGTATATAGTAATATATAGCTTGATATAACTTCATATAATTATACAAACTTGCATATGTGGCCATATATAACGATATATATTTCCATCTCATATCTATTTTTACGAAAAATTTGAATACAGCGCTATATATCATCATATATCGTTATATCTCATGTTGATCTCTTTAATATATTACTTTATACACTTATTTATAATAATATATTGCAAAATATATATTCAAATAAAATCATATAAAATTCTATCTCAAATATATAATAATATCTTTCTGTATTTAACACTTCATATAGTGCAATACGCAAAAATATATAATTAACAAATTAAAAAAGCTATATATGATTACATATGTCAGATGTAATTGCATATATATTTGTAAAAAGTATCACATTATATGTAAAAGTATCACATTATATATAATTTGATACATTTCGATGAGGACATATTCGTACACAATTGCATCAAACTATATCTATTTCATCAAATTAGATCTAATTGTTTCAAATAATATCTAATTGTGTCAGATTAGATCTAATATGATATAATTATATGTGTACTTGATATGGCTAAATATGAGGTCGTATATACTTCCATGTATAAATATATATAAGTATATATGGTACAATAAAACAAAACCAAACACTTTTATATATAATAATATACGTCATCACATATACTCGTAATTCTATATAGAGCAATTCCATATGAAAGCGATCACCTTTTGGACGACCCCTCTCCGATTTTAAAATAAATAGTCTCAATCGATTGCCCAGCAAAAAATAATGTACCTACATATTTTTTTTTTTTTTATAGTGACTGGTTTAGTGGTGGTGTGCACCACTGTCATGTGACAAAATTGAAGAATTCTTCATAAGGGACCTCATTGAAAAGGTATTGAATCAGGCTTTAATTGAAAAATAAAATTTTCCTAATTTTTCTCAGAAATTTACCTTTTTTCCCATGAAAATTAAATTTTCCCATGAAAATTAAATTTTCCGATTTTCCACAGAAGCTCCTAAATTTTCCGGCTAATTTTATTTGTTTTGGATTCCTCATAATTTTTGCTTTAAGAATCAGCAATAAAAAAATGGCCCCGACTCCTTGTTTGGTCAGGAGAAGAGCATTTAAGAGACCACCTTGTTCTCATTGTTTTTATATTTTTTATAATTGAATTATTTTTAATTATTTAACAAGAAAAATTAGGAAAATTTTATTTTTCAATTAAAGCCTGATTCAATACCTTTCCAACGAGCTATCACTCGTTGCGATCTCTTTATTAGTTTTTTAAAACAACTTTCAATGAGGTCCCTTATGAAGAATTCTTCAATTTTGTCACATGACAGTGGTGCACACCACCACTAAACCAGTCACTATAAAAAAAAAAAAATATGTAGGTACATTATTTTTGCTGGGCAATCGATTGAGACTATTTATTTTAAAATCGGAGAGGGGTCGTCCAAAAATTTGCCAATTTTGATCGTTTTCATATGGAATTGCTCTATATGACTATATATGATTATATATACCTATATCAGAATTTTTTTGATCGGGTAGACAAAGAAGTAGAAAAATTGAAATTTTCTCTGCAACTCACAAAGTAAAAAAAGCAATAAATTTAACATCAATTTTATTATTTTATTATGCTTGTATACCATTGATTTCTATTACGCAGCAATATACAAATACAATCTCATTTCATACACAAATATACACACACATACACACAACAACCTGACATATACACTCATTTAATCGTATACTACATAAACAAATTTATATAAAAATATGGGCGATTTCGTATCAATGGGAGATATTCTGTCGGCAAAAATTGCCTAATTCCTAATTTACTATAATTTTTGCCAACAATTTTTTTTTATATCCAGGTAACGGTATATGAGCTCAAAGCAGTTGATGTTGAAATTTTTATATTGGGCAAAAATATTTTAATTTAAAGAAAATTTTGAAACAATTTACAAAGCAATTAAAATATTTGTTAATTAAATTAAAAATTTAATTGAATATTCAATTAAAATATTTGTTAATCAAATTATAAGTTTAATTGAATCCGGTCCTATTAAGGAAATTGAATTATTAATTAAAATAAGTAGTAACTATTTAATTGATTTTGATTTCAATTTAGATTAAGTTTACATATCTATTACAAATGTAATTGAATATTGTTTTTAGTTTCAACCAAATTTTTAGTAGATCCTATTAGAAATGTAATTACCTAACATCAAATTATATATTAATTAGATATGTGATGATATCAAATTCGGTCCGAAAAATACATTAAATTGTATCGAATTCGATACAATCCTGTCGAATAAATCATTTAGATACAAATGCATTTAGATACAAATTTGTAAAATTTGATGTATATTAGATACAACTTCATCCGAATTTTGTCCCCATACAAATTTTTGGGTTTTACACTCAAAAAAAAAAAGTTTGTAAAGTCAGCAAAAAATTTTGCTGAGTCAGCAAAATTTTAGTAAGGAAGATGCTTGCAAAAAAGTTGCTAATGTCAGCAAAATCTTTTGCTGAAAATCAGCGAGCTGATTTTTAGCAACAAAATTTGTAGATTCAGCAAAAGTTTTGCTAACACTTAGTAGATTAGAAATACAAAAGCCTTGCTAGAAATTAATAAATTTTTTGCTGAATTTTAGTAGACTGAAAAAAACGCAAAAAATTTGTAGAAAAATTGTAATTTAGTTAATTTATTTGCTGAAAATCATAAAACATATTTTTGTGATTCTTTTAAAATTAATTTACTATAATAATGAAATATAAAACTTTTCATTTTTCCACATTGACGACATGAATTAATTTAACATCTGAAAATATATAGAAATAAATATATATAACATAACATGATGTGTGTCTTTGTCTTTCGCTTTACTCTGTGTGTCTTTGTCTTTCGCTTTACATTGTTTGCAATTTGACCACACATATAAACATTTAGTTTAAATAAATAAATATTTTATTTTGTCTTTTATTTAATTAATAGACAATTATTTTCACAAGCCGGTGACAACGCAAAATTTAAGTGATTTTAATCCTCAATTTTGTTTTATGTATGAAAAAGAGATACAAAAACTTCCATGGTTGATTTTTTTATATGTTTATTAGAGTTGTACTTTTTAGTATCATTTTCCTCTTCTCTACTACATCTTGACATCTACTTCATTCTGCGTATATCTCTAAATCTCGTTGTCGTCCACACTATTAATGTGCTTATCAGCACAAGTTTTTTTTAGCAAAATTAATTAGTAAAACATTAGTATATTAGTAAAGCAGTAGTATAAAACAGTTAAGTGCTGAATAAGTATAACAAAAATTTTAGCTGAAAACACGATTTTAGCAAAAAAATTTGCTAAAAAATAGTATACCTGATTTACAAGACAAAACTTTTCTACTAACTTATTTTTTTGAGTGTATGTATGATTGTATCCAAGTAGATATAATTTAATATATTTGAAGAAGAGTTAATAAAAACAATTGTATCAAATTATATACAACTTCATAAAATTTTAAAAACGTTTATATTTATTTAAAACAACTATTTTTAATTATAAGTACAAATCTTTCTAATATAAATTTGATATAAAAATACAAGGTATTTTAGATATATACGAATGTTTTTAGGTTTAAAAAGCATTATAAATCAATAAAAGCTGCCGTGTTTGACATTTTAAGTAGAAAAGTTTAATGAAAAACTAGATTTGTTCTCAATTTTTTAGATGAAAACGACAGTTTTTTTTAGCTATTTTCTTTAAAAAATCGAGCTACGCCTTTTCTATCCCAGTAAAAAATTTTCGTGTTTTTAGAAGCAGGATAAAACAAATGCGATGATGTAAGTGCTTACCATTACATAATACTGAGAAGCAGCAAAAGAAACGAATAATTTTCGTATAAAAATAATCAAAAAAAAAATGTTGAGCTTTCTGATTTCCCTTACACGAATGCAGGTTGTAAGCAGCTTACATTAATCCCTTACAAGGATGCAGGTTGTAATGCAGAAAGTTTAAAACCGTGGATTATAAACGATCTGTACCTGTTTTACCGAGTGATTTCCGATCGTGTTTGTTGTTTTTGAGTATGTTGTACAAAATAAATAGTCATTAAATTGTTTCTGAAGAGCTAGCACGTGGTACGGAAACAATTTAAATTATTATATTAATATGTCTAAAATTTTAACAACAAAAAATTAATAACTGTAGAATTTTATGTAAAATAAATTATATAATATTCATATTATTACTTTTAACCGTAATAATCTAGACATGAAAAATGATTTTACTGAAAGCCATGAAATCACAGCTTTTATAAGCGCTAAAATCAGCGCTTATTTTGCCAAAAAGTAATGCTTCCAAGTGGGAATTCGCCATATGAAAATCATGGCATATGTAAGCAGGTTTGTAAGGGATTCTTTATGGCTTACTCCCTTACAAACCTGCTTGCAGGTAAGCAGCGTTTTTTACTGGGATATTATGCCAAAGGCATGATATATAAATCTTAAATTATGATAAATAATAATACAAATTGTCATTACCTTAAATAAATGCTGCAAGCAGTTTTTTAATTTTTTCATGGTATTTTATTTTATTTTTATCTCATAAAGGCAAAATTTGACAATTCAGCGCATGTCTCTCAATATTTTATACAATCAACAACAATTGCTCTATATTGTCAAATTTAGCTTTTTAGCTTTAAATAATCCCAATTAGTTTTGGATACTTATAGTAGCGAAGTTTTCTCGAAAAATAACCGTTGTTTTGTATTTGGGTATTTTATCAATGTTTTTTCCAAAAATTTTAAAATTTATTAATAAAATTAATTAATTTGAAAAATTTTATTGTGGGTTCAGTATTTTGCTCACTACCCAGGAAAACTTTGCTAATGCGTGCGATAAAGTAATGCATTACCTTGTAATGTATAATCCTTACCTGTATCATTAGTTTCCAACAATTAAGTAATTAGTTACAGATAATGGGTTACATAATGTATTTTTTTGTAATGAATACTCCTTACATTCAGCATTATTTCGAAATATAGAGTAATTGGATACAAATAGTTGGTTAAATAATGCATTACTTTGTAATGTATACTAATTACCTTCAACATTATTTTGAAACATAAAGTAATAAGTTACCAATAATAATGTATCATTCCATTATTTCTAAACATAAAATATGACTTACCAATCATCAATTACATAATGCATGAAATATAAACGTAAAGCAATAATAATTTGAAAATATATTTATAGACACATTACCTTATGATTTTTTGTAAGCATGAGGGTAAGGTATATAGTTTTAACATCACAAACGAACACTTGAAGTACAGCAAATTTTTTATCATTTTTAGCAACCCATTATTATAAGTGACCATAGTTCATTTGGTAGAGTTCTCGCCTAACAACCAGAGACCCCAGTTTCGAATCTCACCGGGACCACGTTTTTTATTTAATTAAAAAAATATATTTATAATAATTTTTTTTATGAAAATCTATTTATAGACACAATACTTCTTCGAACCCGGTAATCATATAAGTAACCGGTTACTTTACCCCCTACTAGGTAATGAGTCATCCCCATTATTTTTAGGCTCATCGCCTGTAAAACTCATCAGTGAAGTAAGATGTATTGTAATGCGTGGTAATGTGTGGTTTTGCTGGGTAATGAACAAACTTCATATAATTTTTTATGAATTAAGATTACATTATGCATAAGATCAGATTCTGTATTGAAGATTTCGTTTTTGACTATTACTGTTTCGAATAGAAGATTTTTTATATGGTAAGTCCCTTTTTGCTAATCCCTAATTTTCAATATATTAAAAGACTTTTTCCACCAGCATATCTTTGTTTAGAGCAAACCATATTCCATCATATTGCATCCCCCAGTTTCTGCAAATTTTTTAAATATAATACCAAGCATAACTGTATTTTAGTAAAAACTCTTCAATATAAAGTTTGTTTTTTATGTTTTGTTGACTTAATATTGTTTAGACCTCAAAGTCTGCTTGGTTTTATATTGTTCAGATGACAAAAAAATTCAATAAGTCTTAAATTGGATTTCTAGTGCTTACAGGATTTACATAATTTATATATAGCTTTCTAAAATTGTATTGTATCTTAATCTTCTTTCTTTTACGAAAGTACTCAAAGTTTTTTAAACTATGTTGGTGTTTAGGAAAATAATTCACTTTCTTTGGCAGGGAAATTGCATCGGTTTCGCTATTATTTTTGCTAAATTTTCCAGAAATTCCTCCTAATATAAAGTTTCATCTTTTGTATTTGCTGAAATAATTCTATTATCGAATAAAGCACAACTCACACATTTTTCATTTATATGGGCGTTGTGGTGTAATGGGTAGAGCGCTGAACTGTTACACAGATGGTCCCGGGTTCGATTCCAGGCGACGACAACATCAATTTAGATAACTAATATGTATGAGTTTTCTATCCCTCAGCGTCGCCATATCACTTAACCGCACAGAAGTAAAATAATGAGTCATGGCTATAAAGCAAAAGCATCAATAAGTACGTCAAACTCTCCATCAGGTGGCGAGCAACAACTGTTCTAAGACTTATCATCGCGCGCAATTACAGTGTTGCCATACTTGAAGCCCTTCATCTTTCCGCACCTTTCATCTCTACACTATCCCCTTTCCATAGAAAGCAACACATTAACAAATATTAAGAATTTCCTAAGTGTTGCTTCTCTTAAAAAAAAAAAGTTCAGAGCACTATTGATTGCAGGACACTGATTTTGACGACACGTATTCGATTACAAATTATTTCACGCATACATTAATTGAATTTCATTGCATGCAAAAAAAAAAAATTGTGTGTATTAAAAGTTTTACAAACAAACCAAAATATTTCATTGGTAGAGTAATATTTTTAAAATTCAAGTAATGGGTGCGATAAAGTAATGCATTACCTTGTAATGTGTACTCTTTACCTGTAACATTATTTGCCAACAAAAAGTAATTAGTTATCGATAATGGTACTGCATTAATTTGTAATAAATAGTCTTTTTCACTTAGCATTATTTCGAAACATAGTGTAATGTGTTACCAATATTTGGTTACATAATGCATTAATTGTAATGTATACTCCTTATATTTGACACTATTTTAAAACATAAAGTAATGAGTTATCGATAATTGAACACTCATTAATTACCTTATAATGATACCTCATTACCTTTTACATTATTTCAAAACATAAAATAATGATTTACCAATCATCAATTACGTAGTGCATGAATTATAAATGTAAAGTAATATTAAAATCTATTTATAGACACATTACTTTGTGATTTTTTGAAATCATGAGGGTAAGGTGTATATTTTTGATATCACGAACGAAAACACGAAGTACAGCAATTCATTTACATTTGAAGCAATAAAATATTATATGTATCTATAGCTCAGTGGGTAGAGTTCTCGCCTTACTAATTGTTAACCCCCAGAGACCCCAGGTTCGAATCCTAGCGTGACCACGTTATTTATTTAATTAAAAAAAATAGTATTTGTAATAATCCATGTATAGACACATTACTTTTTTTCCACCATGTAACCATATAAGTAACCAGTTACTTTAACACCTACATGGTAAGGTAACAACCCATTACTTTTATGCTTATCGCCTTTAAAATTCAGAAGTGAAGTATGGGGTATTGTAATGCGTGGACCTCTATGGCGATACATTACTTTATCCATTATTTGGTAATATGTGGTTTTGCTATGTAGCACAGCTAGAATCTCAAAATTCGGCACGTATATTCATTTAATGACCAGAATAAAATATAAAAAAGCATTTTTGGTTATTCGAATGTTTTAGTGGTAAAAATGGGCGGAGAAGTTTCAAAAATTCAATTTTCGAACCCGTTTTTTTGGTGGGTAGGAAAAGGAAAGGAACTGGCCATATAAGTAAACATTTTTCTTCATTTCTAATTTAAGGACCCCTAACAAGAATCTGAAGTCAAAATAGAAATATCTTCACAAACAAAAAGTCGGTAGTAAAAGGTTTAAGAAATGATAATCGAAAATGCTGAAAAGTTGTTAAAATGTCAACAGTTTTGCTTAAGTTGCTGTCGTCAGATTTTTAAAATTCAAAATGGCAGATAAAACGGCATTCAAATTTTGTTAAAATTTTGAAATATAAAACTCTTATGAAATGCCCCCCTTATATATAATTTTACTACTTTGCAAGCAATTGTATTTAACTAAATTTTTATTTGTATTTTTTTGCTATACATTTTTCCTTTCATTTTATTCCACATTTAATTCAACGTTTTATAGCATTTGTAGTGGCGTTTATATGCAAGTGTGTTTGTGAGTGTGTATCTGTGTTTAAATGTTAAAAACCAATTTTTAAAACATTCAAACACGTTATTTTTGTGGTTTTTCATAATAACATTTTTCATTTTTATGCAATTTTATTTTAAATTTATTTTATTTTACAGATACTTCGTGACATACGACAGGGTTTATTGCAAATGAGCAGAGAGGGCAAAATTGGTAAGTTTGTTTTCACAGTCATTCGTATACATTGGAAAATAAAATTTCAATTTTATTAATATTATATAAAATTTATTGCATTTGTCATATGTTTTATATTGCATTTTTGTGTTATATATTTTTTTTCTTTTTTTTACCATAATAAATGTTTTTAATATTAATTTTTATTATTTATTTTTTGAATTTTTTTTCTTTCATTTTTGTTAGATGACACTTATATGTATGACGATGCATTACGTGGTCCCCATTATGCTGTTAGTGGCATACATCCGCATGGCCATTGGTATGATGAACCACCGTATGAAAGTGATCCAGATGATTTTCTAATGTCGGGTATTAATTGTGGTCCAGCCGCTACAATACAGGTAGAGAAATTTATTTTCAAATACATATTTACTCTTTACATATATAGTTTAAAAATTGATTTAAATAACAATATAATTTAACCAAATAACTGCTCTGTAAGATTTAGAGCTGCTATAGTGAATCTGCCATTTTGAATTTTAAGAATCTCATGTCAAATTCGCTTTTGATGACCTCTAAAGCAAATGTGTAACAAAAATATATATAATTAAAATATTTGTAAATGAGTTTAAATGAAGTAGGACCTACTAAAGTTTTAATCATATCAATAATAAAAGTAATTTAAATTTTTAAAAATTTAATTGAAAATTTAAAAAATTTGCTGAAAAATAAAAACAAAAATATAAAAAATGATTAACAAATTTAGGGATGTTTAAATATCTTACAGGATATCTTATTGAATTCTAATACTTTGTAAAGACGAGCTCTACCCCCTTGGCTAGGAAAGTTCGTGGGGTTAGGGATAGTCAAAGAAGAGAAGGCCTATATCTATATTACAGAAGAGAGAAAATGAGCAATGAGAAGAGCGAGAGAGATCTCCCAAGGATGTGACTTCGTACGATACACTGCCTTGTGAAAAATCACGCTTACTGGACTTCAAGGATATTCTCAAAACATCAAAGGATGCTCCCAGGACATCAACCATTTTCACAGAATACTAAAAGCACCTTAGAGACTATTCTCGGGGACTCGAAAAACGTTTGCATGATACCAACAGGACCTCAAAAGATACTAGCTGGACTTGAAAGTATATTGACTGGATGCACACGGAACGCCGAAGGATACTCACAGGACCTGAAGGTATGTTCACAGGGCACCCACAGGACCAAAAGATGTTCACGGGACACTCAGGACCTCGAAGTATAACCGCAGCTCCTTAAACAATGTACACAGAATACTCACAAGACGTCAGAAGATGACCACAGGATACTTATATGACTTCGGAGAATACTAGCAGGATCTCGCGGAACCTAAAAGGATATTCAAAGGACACTCACAGTACCAAAGATTTTCACACGATACTCGGAGGCCATCATGGATGTTCAGGACCTTTTCAGAACTAGCAAATGGGATACTCACAGGACCTCAAAGGATGTTCACTGGAAATTCAAGGAACCAAATGTAGTTCACAGGCCACTCACAGGGCATCAGAATATACTCGCATGATCTTAAAGGATACACACAGGAACTGAAATTATGTCCACAGGATACTCACAGTACATCAAAGAAAACTCGGAAGATCTCAAATGACACAACAAAGGATTTTCACAAGACCTCAAAGAATGATCACAGTATGTTCGCAGGATCTCAAATAATATTCACGTAATTATTATAATATTTACAAGATGTTTTCGGGACTTACAATTAAAAATCAACTTCTACTGTTGCATTTTCTTAAAATGCAACAGTAGAAATGCCTTGTACTAAACACGTTTTTGTCCAAATAAGTCCCTAAAATTGTTGTCAAACGTTCGTAGAATGTACAGGAAAGCTGCGTAGTTGTTAGTTTTAGCCAGGGAAAACCACAACGTCTACTGCTGCAGTCTGATTTCGTTGATTAATAATTATCGATTTATTTTATATTGCAATTTAAATTCGTTAGTTAAAAATGTTATTACAATTGACAGTAAATCTTTTCAAAAAAACTGTAAAAATTAGTTCCAATTCCACATGTTTCCTATTCCATTTCATTCTGTTTCCCTAATCCTCTTATCTTCTCGTAAAACGTTAAAATGAAGAAAAATCGCTGACATAAAAAAATCGTTTAAATCGGAAAAAAGTGTTGAAATCGACAAATATCGCTAAGACCTTGTGCTACTTCATTCCATGTTATTCACTGTACTAAGTGTTCCAATCATTCCCTGTTCCATTCTATTTCGTTACTCTTATTGGTTATATCGTAAAAAGTGTTGAATCGATAAATATCACTAAAAACCTAGGGTCACTCCATTAAGCATTCTGAATCCACTCGTTCCCCGTTATATTCCATTTCTTTCCTCTTATTAAAGCTTTTCGAAAAACTAAAATGAAGCAAAATTGCTTATATTATACAAAAAAAGTGTTGAAATCGATAAATATTACTAAAACCTAGGCTCAATTATTATGAATACATCAATTGATATTTAGAAAATGTCAATTGTAATTCCGAAAATATCCATTTAAATTCAGAAAATATTAAATGAAATTGAAAAGAACGTTTTCTGAATTACAATTGATAAGTTTCTGAATTTCAATTGATATTTTCTGAATTCCAATTGAAGTTTTCTGAATTTCAAGTGATATTTTTTGTATTTCAATTGATAGTTTCTGAATTTAAATTGATATTTTCGCAATTACAATTGATAAGTTTCTTAATTTCAATTGATGTTTTCTGAATTTAAATTGATATTTTCTGAATTACAATTGATAAGTTTCTGAATTTCAATTGATATTTTCTGAATTTTAAATGATGTTTTCTGAATTTGAAGTCATGTTTTTTGAATTACAATTGATATTTTCTGAATTTGAATTGATATTTTCTGAATTACAATTGATAAGTTTCTAAATTTCAATTAATATTTTCTGAATTTCAAATGATATTTTCTGAGTTTGAAGTGCTATTTTTTGTACTTCAATTGATAAGTTTCTGAATTTCAATTGATATTTTTAACATTGTTTTATTAAATCCATGACATTGAAAAAATGCGTGTTTTAACTTCTTTGAACAAAACTGCTGCACCATGTACTCGGATGGCCATTAAGGCCTTTAAAGTGCTTTCTGTAGGCTTCTAGGATCAGGTTTTCCATCTCTGCTTAAAATCGTTCATGCCATGGGACACCCTTTTTGTGGCCTTTAAATATCCTTCAAGTGGTCTTAGCTCCGGGCAGTTTGGGGTATTTGCCTCCCTTATTACAAAAGCAATGTTATTTACATACCACCCAAATTCTCTCTTGCTGTACACTAAAGGGTAGCATGAATATTTTGAAAACTATTCTTTTAAAAAATATTCTCCTGCTGTGATGCCTGTTTTGACGATTTTTATACTTAAAATATCGAAAAACAAACCAATTCACTTAAAAAGTTTTTACTTTTTTTCAAGGGATACTTTAATTTTGCCCATATTTTTATACTTTTCAAGATTTAATATTATTAGAGCAAAAAAAAATTGTTGTTGGATACAAAAATGTCTTGCGAATGTCTGGCAAGACATTCGTGTTACCCTTCATTGTACACAGTGGGATATATCACAAATTTAGAAATAAGTCGGCCATTTCTTACTTAGTAGTCCGATTGCAATGAAATTTGGAGCATGCATAAGTGACGTAATATCGGGCTTAAGTTTTGATTTCAAAACTTCTCAACCCTAACGTTGGCAACAATATGACCAAACAAAATAGGGAACTTTTTGCAAATACAATTTTGAATACTCGCCATTTTATGTTTCTAATTAACATATTTGCCAGCTGCTAGTAAAGACTTACAAAAAACATGCCTACATGTGTGCGCTAACTCTAATAGTTCCCGAGATATTTCCATTTGCAAATGTGCAATTCCAAATTTGGTCCGACTTTTGCGAATATCGGGATGAAATTGGGGCCAATTTCTTTTTTAAAATATTGGTTATATAACTAAATAAATTCTTGAATTAAAATGAATGCAATATCTTGGTCCACTCAAAAACTTCATTCGTTTAAAGTAGAAATTAAAAAAGAATCAAACTTTTGCGATACCCAGTTTTTGGATATAATTATATATAAGTATAGCTGAATATGTTAGATTTTATAGAACTATATGTTATTATATATAACTATATCCACCAATTTCCGTATATAATTATATATAATATTATATGGTTTATATAAATTTTTTCAATCGCGATGTTACTCCTTCCTCACTTACAGGTAAAGAGTTATCAAAAACTTTTTATTCAAATCTTGTAATTTTTAGATCGAATATCATTTTAAAATTGTCCAATTTGTATTACAAAATTTAATTATACACTGATAATAATCCATGCACAAAATTACGAAAAAATGTCAAAATAACCAAATTTTTTGTAAAATAAATGAAAATTTGTTCATTTTACGAAAGTTTTTGTAGTTTTGACAATAATTTCGTATTTTTATGCATGGATTATTATGAGTGTATGTATGTGTTAAGTTTTATGTAAGCGAAGGAATGCATTGGTAAGGAGTTTAACTTATTACCAGGTAACATGTTCCCTCATACCAACCTATTACCGAGGTTTTGCTGGGAAATTAATAATTTTAGAAAAAAAGTGATATAAAGGATGTCAAAAGTTCATTTAAATTAAATTCATTTTAAGTTAATTATATGGCAACCCTGGGAAACTAGTTTTTAATTTTTTTTTTTGATTATTTGTATAGTCAAGGCCTCAAATGATTACATGCTTTTTACTGCATTATTATATCTCCATCCTATCCAAAATTACCAGGCCTTAAAAGTAGGTGTTGCGCAAACGCAACGATTGTACAAAATGTGTTGATAAGATAAGAACAGCAAAATTAAAACTATTAAATTTAAAAAATTTGTTTACCTTTAATTTAGTTGAATGCAAATAACAGTATATATTTTGCTAAAATCAACAGAAATATTTGCTAAAAAATTATAGGCTACTAATTTAGAAGGTCAAAATTAAATTTAAAAAAAAGCTTTAAAAATTTTCCCGTTTTTCTGTAATTTTTTTTCCACATCATTTTGTTTCTTTCAATGAACTAAAATTTAGATCAAATATAACTAAATTTGAACAGATTTATTTTGTCTACTCAAATTTTTGTCTTACTAATATTTAGCAAAAAAAAATCTTCTAATTTTATCCGTTTTTGGCAAACATTTTCTATTAGTGTAGTTGGCACTAATTGGGTGAAAGTTTGATATTATGTTGCTTCAGTTTCAAAGTTCAATTTAAAAGTTTTTAAAATCCCCCTTTAAAAACAAATTTCTAAAATGTTGAAACTATTTTAAAAATTGTATTATATCAAATATCTATCAAGTAAACTTAATTGAACATTTAAAAAACTCTTCAAATTTATTTTTCATATTATTGCTTACTACACACAAAGAAAAAATGTGGTTACAAAAACAAACAAGATAAGTTTTTGCCAAAATCTTCATACAGCTTTTTACTTAAACATGTATACAATATAATTTTGCAAAAAAAAAAATAAAAAATAAAAAAATCCAAAGCAATTGAACTATATTTTTCAGCAACTAAAGTTCTCATAATATATACAGACAGACATATTTAGTTTGTTTTGACAATTTACCAGCATAAGAAAAAAAAAAAAATAATAAAAAAATGCGTCCCCTACATTTTATTTTATACATTTTATACAATTTTTTCTTCTTTTTTGGAAAAAATAAAAATAGAAAAATAAACTTTTCTTAACAAATGTTGTCAGATCATCTAAGCATTACATATGTAATAAAATAATATACAAGAGTTAAAAAATATATTTATACACAATTTTTTACATTTTTTTCTTTGTATAAGAGAATGTTCCCTAATGTAGCCCTGCACCTGGTATTTGGGTTATTTAAAAAAAAAAGAAACTAAGTGGAATATACCAAATCCAAATACATCAGCTTAAAGATCAACTTTTTGGGTATTTTTCGGCTATAGAACATGTTCGTGTGACAACTAATTTATGTCAAAAATGTTAAAATGCTTTGAAAACCGATATTATTTTAAAATTACTTATTTTTAAAATACTATATATAATCATATATGATAATATCGGAACTTTTTTCGTCGGGATATGATAATTTTTCATGGGTTCACTCAAAAACTGTAATTTTGAGTTTTTTTTATAAAATTAAAAATGTAATCCTCCAAAACTTTTGCGCCCCCTTGCTGAAAGCGATTCACACAAACGGATTTGAAGTCCTGAACCCTATAACTGGCAAACGATGTTTTGCAACGAAATTCATACTATGTGCTACACTCGAACAAATAATAAGTTCTTCAACAAAATTGTTTATCGTTGACTAATTTAGGCGATATGAGCCAAAATATGTTCGGGTGCATTTTGAAAACTAAAACATATAAAAGGGAAGATTTGAAGAAAAATTATTTCTCTTACCAAGATATAGCCACACTCGAAAAACAATTTTTTTTCTGCTCCTATTTAAGAAGATATCACGATTTTCGCTTTTTGGAAAAAGCAAAATTAGGCGAAACAGTATCGAAACTTCAATTAATATTGTGCAAGCTTTAACGCTTTGCTATTATTAGTTAATGTCTTCCTTCTGCCAAATTTCATAAAAATCCGTCTTTTAGTTTATAAGTTAAGATGATGTCCTTTAGAGGAGTCCTGATAAAATCCTGTGAGTCCTTGGACCAAAGTAAGGACTTATTATTAAAGATAAAGCTTCAATCTTACTTATATTTTATTATAAAGAGTTTTTAGTCAACTTAATTTGGTTTTTTAGATTTTTGAAAACTATGTTTTTTCAAAAATAATTATTTTTTGAAATTTTACAAAATTTTGATTTTGAAGCTTTCTCGCTTCCAACCCGTGGACGGCACACGAAAAATTTCTTTGCAAAATATTTAGCATATTTAGTTTTCTATCGGAATAAATTAATTTCTAAGTTTAAAACGCTCATTTGACGCATTTGTGGTAAATTTTATGAAGACTGTCTTGACGCAGCCTTACCCGTTAGAGGGTTAAATAGTTGTTTATTATCGTGTACAATAATATTAATGTCACATAATGTTAAAACAAATTTTAAACCCTGATTTTTAATATTTTTGAAAATATCTAATATTTTAAAACAACTCAAATGGTCCACATTAGAAAACATTCACCCTAAAGTGAACCTTAATTAAAGCAAAATATCTACAAGCATACAAAATTGTAAGAAAATAAAATAAAATCTATAAAAAAAATGATATTTAAATTAAAATTTATTTTAATTTTGTTTATTAAAACTTTTTTTGTATCGTTTAAAGCTGCTTAATGGGTTACCAAATGTAATGCTTACTTTATTTGTTTTTTTAAGAGAGAGGCAACACTCAGGAAATTCTTCCTATTTATTAATGTGTTGCTTGATTTGGAAAGGGATAGTGAAGAGATGAAAGGTGGGGAAAGATAAACGGCTTCAAACATGGCAACACTGTAATTGCGCGAGATGATAAATCTTAGAACAGATATTGCTCGCTAATTGAGAGAGAGTTGGCGAACTTATTGAAACTTGTTGGTTTATAGCCCTGATTCATTTATTTACTTCGGTGGGGGTTAAGTACTATGGGAACAACGAATATGGGCGCTGCGATAGATTTGAGGGATAGAAAAGAAAATTCACAGATATTATTTTTCTAAATTGATGTTGTCGTCACCGGGAATCGAACCCAGTACCATGTGTGTATCACAACACCCTACAATGATTGAATATTTTTTCAAAATGTTGTTTCGCTATCAAATACTTTTCCTTATTCGATTGGTTACTTGAGTTTCAGTAAATATTCAGCATCTGAAATGACTTTCTCTCGTATTATGACATCAAATGATTTTTCTCTCGCATTATGACATCTATTGTCGAACTAAGGATTTTTAAATATCGCATTTTGCTGATTATTTAAAACTACTTTTCATTTTTGATGTTGTCGTCACCGGGAATCGAACCCGGGACCATCTGTGTAACAGGCCAACACGCTAACCATTACACCACAATGCCAAACGATATATATTTAAATATATTTTTTTTTTGTGAAACATATTGAAAACTTGTCCAAAATAGACAAGAACGGTTAAATTAAAGGGTAACCCATTTAAAAAAGACTTAGAAAAAATAAAAAAGGAAGCAAATATATTAAAGGAGCAATTAAGCAACATTATGAAAATTTAATTTTTCACATATTTGTTTCATTTATTATATTTTTTTCTACAATCAATTAGTTTAATTAAAATTGCGAATAAAATTCTTACCGTTTACAAAAATCCGACGTTCAGAATTCGTTAAAACTTGTTTGTTATTCACTTTTTATGTTTACGAAAAATTACATTTTATATTGAGTTGAGTTTTTTTACAACGACACAATAACCGTGTACATTCACGCCGAAACTTTTTTTTTAAATAGTGACAGCGGAAATTAAACTCGAGAACTGCTGACAATTTTAAAATATTCATGCAACAACACTCAAAAAATTAAAAGTCCACTTTAAGGATCTGATAAGGGAAAATTCCCTTATAAATAATATTTTTTTGGCAACAGTCTTGTTTTGTTAAATTAAAAGAAGAATAAAAAACTGGAATTTTAAAAGAATTTTTTTCCATGTTTTTAAACAATATTCTATAAAAATGTTTTGCTTATTTCTTGTATTCTTTAAAATTCTTTTAAGAAAAACTATTCTAAGAAAGTTTTCTCTTAACTTTCATATTCAATATCAGGTTAGGTTGTCATGAAATATTGAAAGGTCTTTAAAGGAAAAACACTATACTACTACATGGTTTTGTTAATATATGGTACAATATATTAGAAATAACACAAAGTAATATGCACGTATTGATTGCAGTTATAGAATTCTTGGGAAAAATATCAAAAATATTGTGGAAATATTTTGTGCAAGAAAATATATTTAGAAGAAAATGAGTATGAAATGTTTTTGCTCTATTTAATTTTATATTTGTTCCATATAAAATATTTATACACACAGAGAAATAAAGTGCCAACCGAATTGAAAAGTGTATTTTAATGTACTCACAAGAACTTTTCCATAAAAAATAACAGTTATTTAAAAGTTTAATCGGTAAAGTTGTTTCAATGGAATATGTAGTTAAATTACCAAAGAAATATATTTTTTAACTTTCTGTCTGTTCTTCAATAAAAAAAACGGACTTTCGGTAGCAGTTAAAATATTCAGTTAAAATTTTCTATTTAAAACAAAAAGTTGTTAATGAGTATTGAAATAGACGAAAACCAACTATTGTTTTTATGGAATTTTTCAATTAATTTTCCAATAGTTGAAAGTAAACTAAAAAATATATTTTTTTTTTTTCGAAATACTAGTATCAACCTAGCTAATATGTTTAATTTGCTTTATTTTTGTAAATATACGGAGGTTGAAAGCTCGTTATAAATTGAAAATAACATAAAAATAATCTCAATGTATATAAAAACAAAAAACTAATATAACTGTAAAAAATATTACTTGAGCCAGAGTACAAACTACAAAAATTTTTTAAATAAATAGAACATTTTTGTTCTTCAAAGTTTAGTAACGTCATGATGCTTGTTCGGAAAATACCTAACCACGTGCTTGATTACTAAGAAGACAAGAATGGAGCAAAATTGATTATTAATAGGTTTTTTGTTAAAGTTCTGCCTATTATGGAGGCTCTAACTTTTCTAAAACTTCGGGTTCTGATGAGATCTTTAGCCAGATCGAAATACTAGTATCAACCTAGCTAATATGTTTGATTTGCTTTATTTTTGTAAATATACGGAGGTTGAAAGCTCGTTATAAATTGAAAATAACATAAAAATAATCTCGATGTATATAAAAACAAAAAACTAATATAACTGTAAAAAATAATTGTTTTAAACAAAAAGTAAGTAGTTCTGTTTTTAACTGATTTTCAGTTAATGTGAATATTCAGTAGTCTTTCCGGAAAAAGTATTGTGTGTGTGGTAACCACTTATTAATTCAGTTAGTATAACTAAAGGGTCCGCCAAAGAACTTTTTTTTTTGAAAATGCAAAAAAAAAAACTGCTGAATATTTTCTCAAATTTCTTTTTTTATTTGAAAGAACAATCCTTCCGGTTAATAATGGAAAATAATTTCATTCAAATGGCTGCCTCGGCTGGCCATGCAGTAGCCTACACGATCGGTCCAATTTTTAAGCACATTATCGATTGTGTGCAGCTGTATTTCCTCCTCTTCAATTTTTGTGAACAAAAATTCGTTCAACATGGCCCGATAACGATCGCCATTGACTGTAACGGCCACTCCTTGCTCATTTTCTTAGAAAAATGGCCCAATTATGCCTCTGGACCAAAATCCGCACCAAACAGTGACTCGTTTTGGGTGTATCGGCACACATTCTGCAACATTACCATGATTTTCAAAGTAATGTCGCAATATTTCCCAGCGTTGTTCAAGCGTATACACAACCATATTTGTTCAGCGGAAGGATAAAACTAATTATCTGTCAAATCAGACATGAGCTAAGTGTTACCATTAACGAAATAAGCACTAGTTGAAAAAAAAAAACGTTAGATGGCGGCTATCGGTAAGGGTAACGATATTTTCTTTTATTTCGGTAACGGTATTTCAGTTATTTCGGTAACGGTTTTTTTAGCGATAACGGTATTTTAATTATTTCGGTAATGGTATTTTAGCGATAACGTTATTTTAACTATTTCGGTAACGGTATTTTAAGTATAACGGTTTTTTGGTTATTTCGGTAACGGTATTTTAAGGGTAAAATTATTTTAGTTATATTGGTATATACATGCCTGCATACCAATATTTTTAGTCCCATCATGCCCGAATTTCAATGCCCGGGAATGACGATCAAACTTCTTAAACATTTTTATTTACAGGTATTATTTTTACTTCTAATCTGGCCAGATTATTTCGGTAACGTGCTCCGGTGGGCTAGTTGGTAGCGTGATGGCTTATCAGTGCGAGAGTCGTGGGTTCGATTTCCACCAGAGGCACTGGTCTGTTTTCGCTACAACGCGCCGAAAGCCATAGTAGCTAGAGCTCGGTTAGGGTAATAGTATATAATTTGTAATTATATGATTATTAATTAAAAAAAAATAAAAAAATATATTTCGGCAACGGTATTTTAAGAATAAAGCTATTTTAGTTATTTCGGTAACGGTATTTTAGCGATATCGCTATTTTAGATATTTCCGTAACGGTATTTTAGGTGTATTCAATTATTTCGGTAACGGTACTTTATGGATTACGGTAGTCAGTTGAAAGTTTTTTTGAACCAATAACGGTATTTTAGCTGTAGTGCCTGCTATGCCTGCAACATTTATATTAGATTTTTAAATATTTTGGTTGTAGTAGCTAAAATTTAGTTTTGTAATAACTAAAATATAGTTGAATTAACCGAACTTTGTTGTGAAAACAAATTTTTAGTTGTACCAACCCACTGAAATTCGTAAGAACCGAATTTCAGTTGGCAAGTTGATGAATTTTTCTCTGTGTGTAAGTATTTTAAGTGTGCATACATATCTTTACAGAAGTAATGATGTGTTAATTTTAAAGATTAGAAAATATGATGTTAGCAACAATTTTTTGTTGTAAAGTCAATTAAAAAAAAAAAAAACTACAAGAAACTGTCGATTTACGATTAAATTGAAATTGATAACTTTTACGTAAATTGATGTGGAGTTCATTTTGATCTATTAATTCATCTATTCAGATTTTGTTTACGTATCAAATTGTGTATCATTGTTTCAATTAATTTGTATTTTTATTTTTTTTCAGGGCGGCCGTGTTCGTTTCACCTCAAATCGTGAAAGAACCGGTGTTATTTCATTAAGATCCGCTGGAGATATTTCATTACCACAACGAGGACCACCGAGAAGAGGTCTTATTGTACCTCAACAACCACCAAATCCACCGACAATAATTCCTTTAACACATGCAAGGTAAGTTCAAATTTAATACAAGTAACTTAAAAATTAAAAAATATATAAAAATATATAAAATATATAAAATACTAAGTTTTAAGAAATAGTTCTCAACATTAAAAAGATCTGTATTTCCTTCAAAGAGACCCCTTAACGCTTAATAAGCCGGTAGCTATCATTTGATAACACAAACCCAATCAAAAAATATTCCGACAAAAATTAAATTGGTGTCACCGTAAAGCAGTTTTAGAACATTTTGTTCTTTACGATAATAGCCCCAAAGTCATATTGTATATAAAGGGTCCGCCAAATAACTTTTTTTTTGAACTCCTGAACCAATTGGACTTTGTATGGCGTCACACCAAGGTCTTTATGCAAAATTCGTCTCAATGATGTCTCCGAAATGTTCAATTGTTGAGAACGACGGTGAATTGATGTTGATGGCGCTTCACGCACACTTTCTGCCACAGCAGCAATATTCTCGGGTGTACGCACTGTTTTTGGCTTTTCATGCTTTGATTTATCGATGAGGATGCCAGTTTCTTTCACTTTTTTCACAAGATAACGAACATACGGACCATATTCGTTCAGCGGAAGGATTAAACTAATTATCTGTCAAATCAGACATGAGCTAAGTGTTACCATTCACGAAATAAGCACTAGTTAAAAAAAAAACGTTAGATGGCGGACCCTTTATATCATATATTACGCTATGTAAAGCAATACATTATATTAACAAATATATGATTGTGCATGAACGTTTTTACTTGGGATATGAAAAACTATTTGAGATTTTTATTTATTGTTCATCGATTTGCCTCAGAATTAAGATTTTATATAAAAATTTACTTTATAATTTTAAGTGGAATTTGTGATGCATTGATTACATTATACAAAAGGTTATCAAAACATAATGGCACTATCAATTTTAAGAAATCTATAAAATGTATAACATCTAAAAGTTATTTAACCCTTATGTGTGTGGACAGGTTCTTGAGTACCAATTGTGTTTTCAAATCGAAATTGTTTATATAAGATTTTAGTCTACAATTCTAATATTATAGTTTCATAGGTGTTTATATACAAGATAAATTTGGGGGGGTGTGGCATATCAATTTGCTTATTGCACCCTTAATAGGGTGAATAGGTACCTGGGTACCTGTATACGTTTTATGTGGATGCCATGAAAAAAAAATAATTAGTTGTTTTATTAACTTGTGATAATCTATATTATTTGACTTGGTTTTTAAAAATAACATAAAAGAAAACTTTATTTGATAAAAGAAAGATTGTTTTACAATAAAATATTTTATTCAAGGTTTATTTTTGATAAAAAAAAAAAATGGGTGGCGTTAGATGGCGGACCCTTTAGTACACAGAGAGAATTTTTTTGGATGAGTTTTAGTGAAAATTTTCACTAAGCTAATGAAGTTTTCTTCACAAAGTGAATACAAAATTTAGACTTTATGAAAAAGCTTAAGTTTCATATGAAACTATTATTAATGTAACATTTTCATTGAGCGTCTAAAGCTTTTAAGAAATAAATGAAGTTTTTCATAAAATTTTATGAAGAACTGCATCTCAAATACAAAATCAGATAGCATTCTATTTTGTTTTGTATTTAATTTTGTTTTTTTTTTTTAATTTTGTCAATTTCGGCAATTTTGAGTTTTTTTTTAATTTTTACGATTTTTTCTAAATTAGCGATTTATTATTTTTGACGATTTTTAAATTTTGAAAAAAAAAGTTTTGCTATTTATAGTGATTTTTTTTTCAAACTTTGGCTCTTTTTGCTCTCCAATTTCGATGACTTTATTTAATTTTAAAGTTTTTTTTTAAATTATGGTGATTTATTTTCCAATTTTGCTGATATTTTTAAATTTCGTGATTTATTTTTTTTTTTGATTTAGTCGATTTTTTCCAATTTTTGCCGATATTTTTTGCAAGTTGTTCATTAAAGTTTTAATAGTATCTACAAAAATATTGTTTGCAAATAAAAACAATCAATTAAATTTTTAATAAATATTATTAAAACCTTGATTGAAAATTAAATCAATTAAAAAGTTACAAATTATTTTAAATGATACTACAATTTCCTTAATAGGACCGAATTCAATTAAACTTTTCATTGATTCAACAAATGTTTTAATTGAAAGGCAATTTTAGTTTTTTCAGTGTATGAAATATGTTGTAATGCAAATGATTTTTAATTTTTTCAACCGATTTCCAACTAATTTATTCTCTGTGATATTTTATTTTCTTTATTCAAATTTTTTTTTTAATAAAATGTGCCCGCGCGGACTTCGAATCTGGGACACCCGGTTGTCAGTCAAACGCTCTACCATCCGAGCTATATCGATATGTTATATTTGATAGATAAAAACATTAAATACTTGCCTTTTTTTGAATAAAATGTGCCCACACGGTATTCGAACCTGGGACACCCGGTTGTCTGTCAAACGCTCTACCATCCGAGCTATCTCGATATGTTATATTTGATAGATAAAAACATTAAAGACTTGCTTGCGCAAAATGTCATTACTTTCCCGCTTACAAAATATCAAAAATAAGTAGTTATATATGTACTTACTAGAGTTAACAAAATAATGGGTGTAAAAATAGATTTGCAAAAAATTTTGAGATCAATACTTAATATTTAAAATAATGATCTGGTTAACGCATTATTTGTTGTATTAGAATAATTGGGATAATTAACTAGTTATTAGTGAGTCTTTATTATTTGTATTAAAGTAAGCTGGTGCCATTACTGATAGTGGGAAAAGTAAGTGACATGTCGTTGCCGTTTCTACACTGGGTTAGTGCGTTAAAAACATGCCCATTTAAATTATTTGACCACTTTAATAGGCAATATCCCTTTTTATTCTAATACCATCTGATAGCAATTGCTTTATTTTGCAACCCTTAAACTTTTTCTATCATACAACAATTTTGTTCAATATTCATTCTATTAAAATGTAATATATTTATTTAAACTATGAACTTTTTTTTTTTAGTTTATACCTTAAGTATGTTAGTTATCTTTTTGGGCAACCTGTAACTGACCTTGTAATCCAAATAAGAAATTTTCTTTCTATATAATCTTAACCAATTTCCTTTAAATCACTACCAAAGTTTATAAGAACAAGATTTATTACCCATTTGTGTGTGTGTGTGTTTTGTTTTCAACCTAAATACTACTATAAATAAACATAATTTATAAAGTATGGCATATAGAATGTGATTAAAATACATGTTTTCACTTTTTGGAAAGTATTTAATTTTTAGTGAATTTAACAAAAAAAAAAAAAACAGAAAAACTAAAACTGAATACACAAAAATTACCATAAGAAAATTAAATTCAAATACTAATCCTTAACAGAAGCACTAACACACATACGATGTGACGGAATAAAAACACACCTACATATCGCTCATTTACTTTAATAACGTCATAACTCAAAAATTTTTATTTTGTAGAAAACGAGTTTAAAGTTTTCAATTTACTCCCACCTTGAAGAAAAAAATAACGAAATAATTTCTCTCAAGAGGTGAGTATAAAAGATATCAATACGAATTTTTTACACAATATGATGCGTGACAGGGATGTTAAATGGGGTTTTCAATTTTGTACCAACCTCCAAAAAAATTGTACTTTTTGGACCTTCGCGGTACCATTTTTTTTTTTTAATTTATTAAAACAACAAAAAAAAAAGTACATAAAAATTCACTTATGCACAAAAAAAAAAACAAAACTTAACAATAACATACATTATATGTATGAATAAAATAAGGTACAAATAGGTCTTACGAATATATGAGATCAAAATCATGGAATTATTTGTTTAGTTAATAAACTATTTGGAATTTCTACATCATAGCAGCATGAATTTGTCGATCTTAACCAATCCTTGATAATGTTGGCACATGTAGTCTGTTTCTTTCATTAGTTTTTATTATATTTTGAAAAGAAAAAACTGTTTCCACATTTGCAGGCGAGTGTGGAATGGATTAAATTCCAGCAACGACTCTAGAAATGTCAGGAAACATATTGACATTCAATTCATTTTGAAAATTAGCTACTACCGAACAAAAACTACAAATGTTTTATTTAAATTTATTTTCATCGGGATAAACATTAATTGCATTTATAGTAATTAAATGTGCTAAAGTCCCAAAACTTATTTAACAAATTGTGAAAAGCAATCTGATGTAGGCGTGTCCCTATCCGGATTTCATTCCTGCCCAAGGAAATCTTCAGGGGACTTTGTTATTAGAATTTCTAGAGATATTTGTTATGTTAAATCACAAACTCAATGAGAATTTCTTGTCCTCGTCTAGGAGCGAAATTCAAAATTTAAAATATCAAAGAAAAAACAAAAACAACAACAAAAAATTGTCACAATTGGCTTTGTCATCTTCCAAATACTACTCTGTTTTAATTTTTAACGACTTCAGTTGCTTCGTTATTAAAATTGACTTTGGTTGTCAAAACTTCGCAAAATTTTATATAAGATTGTTTGGCATTTTCTTTCATTTCTTTAACAATAATTTAACTTAATTTTCACTTCTTCAGAATTTTAATAAATTCAAAATAAAAATGAAGTTGACTGCAACAAGTGTCAATATATGTAAGAGCTCTATAGAACACAATACCAGTCGCATACAGAGCTGCCAGATAAAGTTTGTGAAAAATCGTCAAATTTCCGATATTTAAAAAAAAAATCTACAAAATCCTCAAAATGATGGTAAATCGTCTAATCTTGCGGATATGGTCGCATATATTTCAAGCGATCATTACATAAAACGAATAAATGCAATGAAAAAGGACACAATAACAATTTGTTTGCTATACTAAAAATTCAAAAAGGGGAAAATTAAAAATTTTCAATTTGTACCAAATGAGTCGCGATAGTACCACGGTACTTTAGAAGGTCAAAATGTACCAAAAAAAGTACAATTGTACCAACTTTAACATCCGTGATGCGTGATGCAACTAATAATTCTGCATCATTAACTCAAAAATCATGTTTATTGAGTTGTGACGTTCTTGAAGTAAATGAGCGATATGAATAAAATAACTATTTTTTTTGATGTTGTTGTACAACACATTAGGGTTTTTGGTTGCCCAAATTAATTAATCTTTGGATATTTTTTGTTGTATTTAAGAATGTGTGTGAATTTTAAAATAAAAGTTTCACATATTTTTGTTGCTGTTGTTGTTATTTCGACTAAATGTATAGTAGTTTTTCATCTTTTTGTATAATGGTTGGGGTTTTTCTACAAATAAAATAACAATCCACCCCACCTCACTCATACTCAAAGATATACATATTTAGTTAGAAATGGAGTTCGAGTAAGAGCTTATACGTTTATAGACAAAAAAAATGTATATCCTTTTTTGAAAAGGTGTTTTTATCCATGTGTCCATTTGTTTCTATTCATTCTTTCATTCAAATGTGTTCGTACGTGTATCTGACTAAGTTTTTAACTATTACTTGGTGTGCGAGTGTGTGTGTGTATATGCGTACGTGCTGAAATATAGCAAAAAATACAAAAAGTGAAACAATCAAATATAGACTTTTACACATAAGGAATATACATAACAATATACTGGTTAGATGTATATCAACATGTGTATGTATGTGTATAGGGTAGAAGGGGGAGGTTTCGCCACTATGGCGCACATGCCAACCCCGATTTAAGCTGATTTTAAAAGGGTTTATAAAATGTTGCTTTCCATAATTTGATTTGTTTTTTTTTTTAAAGAGAAGCAACACTCAGGAAATTCTTCTTATGTATTTAAGTGTTGCTTTCTTTGGTAAGGGGTTAGTGTAGAGATGAAAGGTGGGGAAAGATGAAAAGCTTCTAACATGGCAACACTGTAATTGCGAGAGATGATAAGTCTAACAACAGTTGTTACTCACCAATTGATCGAGATTTGGCGAACTAATTGAAGCTTTTTGGTTCATAGCCCTGATTCATTATATTACTTCGATGGATAGAAAACTCATACATTATATTTTTCTCTACCCATTTTTTCTAACATATTTTTTCGCTAACCATTACACCAAAGAGTCCACAAGTTGCAAACAATTAATATAGAGTTAATATATTTGGGATACATTTTCATTTCGTGTATTAAAACATAATACCATTTAAGATGTCGAAGCGTTGATATTAATGTTTTAGAATTTATTTCTAAAAAGTGTTAAAAAAATATAAAATTAGCTAAGCGGCTGTTAATGGTGCACATGCGCCTGACCACCAGGTGGAATAGTTTCGTTAACAGAAATTGGTAGCACTTCAAATCACGTATACGTAAAATTAATTCGTTACATGGTTATATTTCATATTTTTCATATTTTTTATTTTATATTTGACACAAATAAGACTATAAGTCTCTTAACAGTATCTCAGACATTATAAATTATTAAGATATATTATTTAAAGCTTAAAAATAAATACCTATAAATTTAAACAAGAATTAAACTGTAAAAAATTAAATAAATTTTAAATTTAATAATAAATATAATTCCCCAACAAAAAAAAAGAAAAAATTATCTATTAAAATATTTTGTAACTGCCATTTTAAAGATCATCACACGGGGATCGGTTTAAGATTATTGGGTAAAGAATTCCAAAGGTTTACAGCATTGACAAAAAACATTCTGGAGGAGGAGAGATATTTATAATCAGGTGGAATTATGTTATAAGTACGTAAAGAGTTTCCAATTGTAAGTTTATTGTATAAATAATCCGGTTGTCGTGTGTAAAAAATCTTATGTAAAAAGGTAACGTTTCGTATATTTAGGTATGATGTTAAGCTACATCCCAAAATCTGCAAAGAATATTGAGATATTCGGTCATATTTCCTTTTATTGAAAACGTATCTCGCACAATTATTAATAACAATTTGCATTTTACTCTTTGATGCTGCGTCAAGATTACCATACACGTTGGCTCCATAGGTAATAAAGGGTATAATTAAAGTTTTTACTAATTTTAATTTTGAAGCGTTAATAAAAGATTGTTTTGATGTGACCATCTGCAAATTTCCTGTAATTCATCGTTTAAACGATATACAAGATCTTCACGGAGTCCTGATGGGCGAGATAAATAAATTTGAGCATCATCAGCATAAAGATGAACCGAAGAGCTTTTACAGCAATAAAAAATGTCGTTGATAAAAAGACTAAATAATATTGGTCCAAGAATCGAACCTTGTGGCACACCAGAAACAACTGGTTTTATGGTGGAAAATTTATTGTTACAGTTAACTCGTTGATGGCGTTGAGATAAATACGATTTTAAAAGATTGGATGCAAATTTGCTAAAGCCGTAGTATTTTTCAAGTTTTAATATTAAAACATCATGGTTGACCGTATCAAATGCTTTGGAGAAGTCAATTAAGACGAGAATTGTTATATCCCCTCGGTCATATGCAGGGCGGATGTCCTCCATAACTTTAAGTATAGCAGTGTTGCAGCTTCTACCCGCACGATAACCAGATTGATGTTCAGACAGAAGTCTATTATAAGTAATATGTTCGATAATTTGCGAAGAAAGAAGCCGCTCAAGAGCTTTAGATAAAGTAGGTAAAATACTGATAGGACGAAAATCTCCTGGAGATAAAGGTGAATTCTTTTTGGCTACTGGAATAATGTTGGCTATCTTCCAATCAGATGGGTAAATAGATGTTGTTACAATGTGATTGAAAATATGTGTGATGGTCGGAAGTATATAAGGTAGTATAAGTTTTATAAATTTTAGGTTAATACCATCGTAACCCACAGCATTAGAACTAAGATTCATAATAACTTTACCAACATTTTCGACACTAAATTGATCAAAACTAAATAAATTACCACCAAAGTGTCGCACACACACAAAAAAAAAATTCATACTATTTATGAATATTTTATGAAAAATTTGCCAATGTACTAATTTATGAACTTTTTCATAACATTTCTGAACAGTTCATAAAAAATACTGGGTAAGTTTGTGTCTCGTAAATTATTACAAGGTTCTTAAAATATATGTAGAAACACTTAATAATTATGAAAAAGTACTTACAAAATTTGACAATGTACAAAATCCTAATATTTAAGAAAACTTCCATAAATTGCAATAATACTAGGAATTTTATGTACCTTTTCATAAATGCTAGGGAAACTATTAACACTTCTTAAATAGTAAGTTAATTTCATAAATAGTATGAACCTTAAAAATATGAACTTTTTCATAAAAAATTATGAATTTTACTTTTTTGTGTGTAGGTCAGATGTAGGTTTAGTTCAAAAAATTCGAAAAAAATATTTTTTTTTAAAAATGTTTTGCTGAAATTCCAGCTATTTTTATCCACTTTTATGATTATTTAATGTAAAATATAAGTATTCCACCAGAACCGTTATATTTATAGCTGGAAAATGTGAAACATCAATTTGGCGAATGTCTACCATAGATGGGGCAGTTTTGCCGATTGATTTACTTTGGAATTTAAAAAAAAAGAAATATAAAGAAGATAACTAATTTATGTTTTAAACATACAAACTAAAGTTAAGATGTGTAAACTTTTAGATAACGACAGCGCAAAATGCTCCCCCTTCTACCCTACAATATACCAACATTCATTTAATACAAGAATACTTTCGACTAGTACTACACACACACACATGTGGTTGATTACATTAAATATTGATACAATTTTTATTGTTATAACTATGTATGTATTTGTTCTTTGCACATGTATTGTGTTCATTTTATACTCTATATATGCCAACTTTTTATTATTAGTGTTTTATCGTTGTAAGGACTGTGTCTGAATGGGGTGACCACATAAGTATAAAGCTTTATTTAAATGTAACCACAAGTAGGACATTTATTTTTTACACTTGAATTTATTTGGAAACTTTGGTCTAACATGTTATATACGAGGAATGTTCGCCAACCAATGCGAGACGATTTAAATGAAAATTAAATTTAGAATCTTTTTCGTTTCTGGGGTTATTTTGGAGATAAAGGGTGTTTAAAATAGTGGTAAGATTATCGAAATTTTTTTGTTTGTGATAATGAATTTTAGGAAACGCTTTTATCAAGTATGAAGTTTAACCTGTTTGTCAATGGTGACAATTTTCCGCTCTTCCCTTCCGATTAGCAAACAAACATTCTCTTCATTCATTGCCTCAGCCCATTTCCGTAATGCCATGTATTAATTACGATCAGTGAAGTTAGTCAATAAATATTGATATTTGTACTCTAACAATTTTACACTACACCATTCTGGTTGAAAGTCCAATCTCAGGTTGGATCCGAAAACTAAATGTGTTAAAATGAACCAAAGCTATCTAACCCTTAGTAAACAACGTTTCCTTAAAAAATTTTGATTTTGGCCGGTTCTAGGTGTACTTCTGAAGAAAAAAATCGGGAATATATCCCCGATTTTCTTACTGTGCAATTTCGGTATAAAAAAAATCTTACCGAATGCAAGACATGTACTTTGGTATAAAGAAAAGGTAGTCCTTAATTGGAAGTTTAGACTATAAAGTTAATCTTGTAAAAAGTAGTTTAACTGCCTAGTTTCTGTGCAAAAATATGCAGTTATTCCCCGTTTTATTAGACTAACTTTTCCTCTTAAGGACTTCCTCCACATTTCGTTGAAATTCGTAAGAACAATCGCATATTTAGGGTGTAAAATGAGTTTAAAGTTGTTCGACATTTTTTGTTTCAAAACTTTCTATTAATTTAGTACCTCAATGGGAAGGTCATTCAAATACATTTCATTTGATACCATATTTGTATATTATTTCTATAAAAGATGCACGAAAAAACACAAATAACAAAAAAAATTGGGTTATTTTTGACACCAAAATTTAACGCTTAAAGTTGAAGTTGGACATATTATTGCCAAAATCTATAGGCGTGGTTATGGTGCCTAAGTGAGATAGTGTCAGTGAAACAAGCCGACCAAAATGATCGGCGGTGGTGGCGCAAGGATTCAGCCGGAAAAAATCGGCGGCAGCTTGGTCCGCTTAAAGCAACATTTTACATATGCTTTGAAGAGGATAGTACCAAACTGAAAAAAAAAAAAAGTTGTAAGTTACAGATATTTAAAACAAACAGACATTTCAAAGAGGCCCTAAAATAGAAATCCGAGCCTACTTTTTCAAACCATTTTAATTTTAGCCAAGGATGGATACCGTAAGCGCTAAAATACCGATTAACCCATGTTAAGCTTTGCCTCAACTAACAAGAAAGGTATCCCGACCCGAACTCGCAGATTTTAATGAACTTTGGATATGTTGTAAAGGAGCAAAATAAAAGAGACACGTATTTTTTTTGTTTAGTTTCCCAATCTCACGTTTAAAAACTTGCCTTTAATTTACTATAACTAGATATATTTGTACACAGGGTTAAAGTCCTCAAGAAAACTAAAATTTTGATACCCATATTGCCTAAACAGTGGATAGAGTTGCCACATTTTTTACTTATTTTAATTACAGAGGAAATGGGTGCTTCAGGAAAAGTCACATAAAAACCAAACAGTTTCGAATAACGGAAAAAGCTCAGACACCCCCTCGATTAAATTAAATAGGCACTGCTATGCATTATTTCTAGCTCAATACAATGAAAATTACTAAATAAAACGCCAGATTTTATATTACTCAAAACACATTTTTTGAATAACTAAAATACTTGAAAATCTTACGGCATAATTTGTACACCAGTGAATGCGTCTCCAAACAACGTTTCAGTTAATACCAAATTTGGTTATACACTCATGGAAAAAGCTTCATCATATTTATGAAAAACTTCATTGAGCTTCGTCCAATGTAACACTTTATAAATATAATGAAGTTGTATCACAAAAGAGTAAATTGATGACAGGCTACTTTATATTTTTGAAATGCTTCATAAATATAATATGATGAATTTTCATAACTTTTTATGAAGTACTTCATAAATATTATGAAACATTTTATAAATAGGACGAAGCTGCTTCATAAGCTTTAATAAAATGTTTCATAAATATTAAGCAACGTTTCGAAAAATACAAGTTTGATATAATTTTATTAAAAATAAAAATTATGTTTTTTCTTCCTTTAACTGTGCAATGAAAATGAAAATTATTATTATTATTTGTTAAGACAATATCCTAATAAAGAAATGTAGAGTATAGCTCGAAATTAAAAAATTTTCATTTTCATTTTCATTGCACAATTAAAGGTCGAAAAAACATAACTTTTATTTTTAATAAAAATTATATCAATTTTGTATAAAAGACAAAGTACGGTCTGGTTTACTCCCCCTTACATCTTGTTTTAAACAAAACAAAGGAGAAAAAGGAGAAAAAACAAAAAGTGTGTTTTATATATCTATCAAAGATAGAGGGTGCACATAACAAACAAGTTTTCTATTTATTATTGATCAATGGTGATAATCTTTAACTTCGAGCTCATATATTAGTTCTCATTTAGTGAAAAAACTAGTTTATATGAATGTTTGATGTTTTGCATGGGATTGTCACTTCTTTCAAAACGTATTCTGATGTTGGGAACCTAGAAAATTCCCGAAATAGATCTATCAACACATTCCTGAAAGTGATCAATTACTGAATTTGAAAACAAAAACTCTATAGATTATTTGTTAGGATAATATCCTAATAAAGAAATATAGAGTATGGCATCGAACTTGAATAAATTTCATTATTATGAAAAATGTTCATGAATTATGTTTAAAATTTTTTCCTAAAATTTCTTTTTACTCACTATAATAAATTTTATTTTACTTAAAACTAAAAAAATATAAAAGTACAAGGGGAAATCTAAATGCTATTTTGTGGAAGGCGTGGTAGAGAAGAATGGGTGTATTTTCTAAAAATCATAACTACATTGTAAATTTTCAATTTTCCTAATCAGACTGCGCAGTTTCTGGTATATCGTCAGCGACCCTGTTTTTTTTTTGAATAATGTAATATTTGTTATGTTTTTATTTGTTCGATTGCGTCTATATGAAATTTTTCTGTGCAATCACTGACCGTGGTATAGATAAACTGATTTCTAATGCCACATGCACTCGCACTACACGTTAGACAGAGCACTTTAGCTTACTGATCTATCGTCAGGTCGAGTTTTGTTGTGATTAAAACTAGTTTTATTCAATACACGGTGTTTTTGTTCTTGCATACATAATCTCAGAAGTACAACTCCAACAACACAACAGTTCTATTTTTAGAAACTTACCTCACTCTAATGTCCACTGTTTTCCCACATGTTGTAAGTGATGCCACATTTAATTTTTAATTTTTGCAGACCCTAAATTATTTTAAAATTTAATTTAAAAATATTTTCTAAAGTTCGAAAATTAAAATCGAAATATAAAAGAAAGAAATAAATATTAACTGAGTCAGAGTAAAAACTAAATTTTTTAATATAAATAAGACAATTTTGGTCTTCAAAGTTTAGTAACGTCATGATGCTTTTGTGTTAACTTTGATTGTGTTTTTAGTCTTCTATTTGCTCAAGCAAAAAGGAACAAATACTATAATGATTAACATCTTGTTCTAGATTTGTTTGGCAATGAAATTAAAAAAAATATTATATGTGTACAATTTTTATAAATCAATTAAAGTTAAGAACACCAATTCAAGTCAAAAATTGCCATTTGAAATTAAAAAAATATAATTTTCTATTTAAAAAACATCAATTAAAATTCCGTAATGTAAAATTATATTTAAAAAATTTTATTTGAAATTAAGAACATTTTAAATAATATTCAACTGATGTTTCAGTATTTTTAATAATTTCTCGTAGATTTTGACTTTTTAAAAAGAAAAATACAAATTTGAATTTTTTATTACTAAATTCCACTATTTTTCTATAAAAAAGAAAAATTTATTTTCCCAAAGTTATGAAACTTTTTTATGAAATGACGAATATGATGATGTCATAAATTTTAATGAAACTCTTCATCATATTTATACGATTGTCTTAAAAAAATAAAAACATTTCAGAAAATGTGTTGAAACCAAACAAATTTTCACATATTGTCTTAGAACATATACCAATTTTGATGAATTTTTTATCTTAAGTATCCATGACTTAAAAAAATATTTTGTCTCAAAATAGGAATATACAGAATACACTCGCATGTGTATTTTTTGGTACTTTTTTGATGCCTTTCCCAATAATTTACTTGCAAGTAATACTGTCACAAAAATGCTTCCAGTTGAATAAATGGCAAAAAAGTCATCTTTAATTTAAAATACTCACTAACGACATTAAGTATTATCATCAAACAGTGTAATGCCTCAATCTCCAAGAAGTCTCAAGAATTTTCTGGAGATTATTAAAATTTGATAGTTTTACTTTTTTTTATTTTTTAAAAAGTCAATTTCTAGGAACAAAAAAATCATGGAAATACACAGTCGAAATACTTAAAACCATCATGAAATGATTAAAAACAAAACTAATTTTGATATACAAACAATTTTATAAAAAACTAAATTCAAAAGGATTGCCATATCCTAGTTTGTTTTCATAGTTTGAAAATTAAATTTTTTAATTAGGAAATCGATATTAAAAAAGTTGTATCATAAAATGTACTCACTCACAATAACAAAAAGTGGCTAATTATTTTTATTTGGAGTATAAATTTTTGTTTGCCGTCAAAATTTCTTTAAAAGTCAAAAAATTTTTTTTTTTCTTTTGGTCACATTTTACCATTTTGCATAGGTCTAAAATTAAAACATTTAACTAGCCAATCGACATAAAGTTAAACTATACGCAAAGGGACCCGTTCCCAGGATAAAGGTCCTTTTTTACTGGTGGGGGGGGGGGGGGGTTGGTAATTTCAGACCGGTACTGTTTTCAATTAAATAATTATAGGCGCCTAAAACACTCTTTTTACTGCACGAAGTTCCTGTCCCTGATAATAAGCATATATTTTTTTTAAGGTATTCAAGACCCCAACACTGACCTTTATTCCCTTTCATTCCACACCCTAAATGCGTACCATTTTTAAGAGTACATTTAACCTAAAAAATAATTCCAACGCTATTATTCGTCGAACACGACAATTATGGTGAATTTCATTGAAACCAAAAACGCCATTATTTGGTTGACTTGGCATGTTTTCACTTTAATAATTAAACTTAAATTTTTAAGGGTAACGGTATTTTATTTTTGCATTTTAAGGGGTAGCGGTATTTAATTTAGTTTGATTATTTTAGTTATACTTTAAGATAGTTTTACTTTGGATAACGGCATTTAATTTTTTCGTAAATTGTATTTCAAGGGTAACGGTAATTCAGTTACATAACTACCAAAAAGTAGCTAAAGCCGACCATTCGATTTGCTACAAATACGGTCGTCCAGTTTATTGGTAACGGTATTTTATATGTAATGTTATTCCAATTACAGAATACGGTAACGCAATTTTAGGGCCATGACTTTTAATTATTTACATTACGGGTTTTTAAAGTACGAAAGTTGTAAGGATTTTGCCTGAGTACCTTCTTTTCCATATTAAGTATACGCAAAAAATACATTTTGATTTTTAAAGATTTATTTTTCACTCTCTGCAAAATTGTTTATCGAATTTTGAATAGTTGCCAAAACCGAGAAGGAAATCAAATAATCGGTTTGGGGTCAAATTCCACTTACCATGGAAGTATCTATTAAAAGTTACAAGTCCTTTTCATATAAGTGGACCTTTCCTTTAAATCGATATTTTCTTGTTACAGTCCTTTTATTAGGTATATTTAATGCAGACCTGGGCAATGTCAATTACATTTTGCAACATACGCGTCAGAAAATTTTCTATATCATTTAAAATTAAAAATTTAATTTATAATTTTTTTGGTCCCGACGGGATTCGAACCCTGTCCGCCTGATTGGCAGCCAACAGCTCTACCTAATGAGCTAAGACGGCATGTAATTAGGCTGACCATTCGTGTTGAGTTGATCAGCACATGTTCTGATTTTTGTTCATGTGTGCTAATGAAAACATCGTGTACTGATTTTTATTGTTTTTTTAAATTTGTACTGATTGTACTGATTTTTAGAAAATTATTTTTGTTTTCCATTAAAAACGCAAGTTTTAATCCATTTAGAATACAGTTTTCAGAACTTGCGAATTTTTTCTAATCGGATGAAAACTATAATTATTTATGTGGAAAATTCTTTCAAAATCTAAGATTAGTTAGGGAGGAGTTTAAAATCCGAGAGCTTCATTATTTCTAAATGTTGGGTCTTTTAGGAAAACACATATTCAGGACGCAAAATGAAACAGTAGTGAGTCTGCATATTTTTCACCCACTACGGTCTTCATCAACATTCTTCGTGCCATTTAGTGTTAATCGTAACTCACACGTTGAAGAAATTGGGTAACCTTAAATCCCACATTACTCTGTGTGTTGAGTTAGAATGAAATTAACCACGAACGATTTCTATTTATAGTGTGTTTGTTTTTTTCTCTAGTCATTATCATAGTTGCCAGTTTAACTTTCAGTTAAAACTTTAAATGGCAGTTCTTTTCTCTAATGTCATCATATACTATCCTTCTACATTAGCAAAGCATATCAACAAACATTAAAGATTTTTTATTAATACAAATGTCGAGCATATACATTAAATGATTTTTACACTGTACCTGGTAAATTATCATATAAAAATTATAATTTTTCTGTTAATTTAGAGAAAAATTTGTCATGATCTAAAACCGAACAAATAAAATCTCACACATAAATTTATAGATCAACGATAAAATTCACTATTTTTATTAATCTAATTAATCAATGGACATATTCCAGGGAAACTTCGTTGATTTAATGCTAAAAGTCATTAATATCATGCATATATTTCTCTCAGTGTACAATTTAATGAGTGTCGAATTTCTATAAACATTTTTGTAATTTTCATTATCGTTAATCAAAATGTTTATATTAGAAAGTAAATTCGCAGTGGTTTTTAGAATTCATAACAAACTTAAATTTTGAAAATGTTATACTGATTTCATATCAGAAAGAAATGGTCCCCTTGATAGCTTAAAACGTAAGTGAATGATAACTGCAAGCTGAAATATGTCAGCACTGGCATAAGGTGTGTTGGAATCAAATTGTCAACGTTAGGAAAACAAACAAAGTTGTTCTCAAAAGAGCTTTTAAAGAAACAAAAAAAAAATATCCATTTTATGTTAAAAATATTAAACAGTATAAAGAATTGCAAAAAAATGTTTGCCTGTTACCGGAATCGAACTCGGAACCTTACTTCAAACTTTTTTAAACCAAGCATCATAATTTTTATAAAATAAATGCTTTACCAGCCAGTTCTTACACTTTTGAGCTGTTGGCAAATTTTGACTAAATAGCGCTGGGAAAATTCTTTTTTCCAAAGTTGGCCAAGTGGTTTTAGCCAATTCTTTGCCAATGTTTTTCTTGTGGACTGCTGAAATTATTGTAAAATAAATACTGCAAAACTCTTTTTCTAAACGCAGATAAAGCGTCTTAAACTAATACTTGTTTATCAGAATATATTTACAATTCCTCGGTTGGCCAGTGGTATGCCAGTGCTTGATTTTTTGTACCTCTGGCAGATTCTGACTGGGTATATTAAATTAGATCTGATCTGTAATTAGATACATAAATATTGCTACTATGGTCCATGTCTGGTATTGACAAAAACATAATTCCAAGATAGCGTTTAGCGCAGAAGTGTCAGCGTAGTTCTGAAATTATTAATGATATAAAAAATGTTCACATGTAAATTTAATTGGCATCGCCCAGGTCTGATTTAATGCTTCCTTTCATTCTATTTCTCATTAGTCCTATTTTTTTTTTGTTTTAGTTCGTTTTACTACATATTCAATACTTCTTTAGGAGTTTTTCAACTTCTTCCAATTTTTTTTATTTTTTTTTTTTTTTTTTTGCAAAGATACAAATCGGTTGATGTTGCAAAAGTGTGTATATTAGTAACGGTATCTGGACTTATGGATTTGTATGAATGAAATTTTAAGTGTGTAAGTTTATATGTGTATGTGTAAGTTCACAATTCGAAATTGATGACTTTGAATGCTTTTGGTTATTACTGTTTTTTGTTGTTGTTGCTTTTCTTATTAGTACCCAGTGTAGAAAAGCATTACCATATAAGTGATTATATAAGTACATATATGTTAATGGCAAGTACTTACAATTGTCATTACAATTCGCATTACTCTTATATAGAGATTTCGCGCACAAAATAATGACATATTATTATGAAACACCTTACAAAAAACAGAAAAATATGTGATTGCCTATATGCTTACCAGTATGTACAAAAATAATGAGTCTAAAAATAAATTTAATAAAAAAAACTATTTTTTGTTCATTGAACATTTTTTTTTTTGTTCATTGAACATTTTTTTTTTTCGAACCCTGGGCTCCAGGTTTTCTGTTAACCGCTCTACCATCTGAGCTATGTTGACATGTCATACTTGATAGATAAAAACATAAATGACTTGCTTGCACGAAATGTAATTACTTTCCAGCTTATAATAAATAAAAAAATAAGTAGTTATATATGTACTTACTAGAAGTGAAAATATAATGAGACTAAAAATAGATTTTGAAAAGAATTTGTAGATCGGTACTTTATATTTGAAATATTGATAAAAATAAGTACTTATGGGTTACGTATTATTTTTGTATTGAAGTAATGGGAAAATTAACTAGTTATTAGTAAGTAATTATAATTTGTGTTAAAGTAATGCAGAGTGTAAGCTGGTGTCATTACTGGTAGTGAGAAAAGTAATGACGGGTCATTACCGTTTCTACACTGTGTTGTTTCGGTTCTAGTTTGTTTCTTTGTCTATTTTCTATGTTTGCTGTTGATATTATTATTTGGTGCAAAAAAAAAAATACTGGAAAATACTAAAACCCAGCACTTAAATTGAACTACTTCAATAAGAAAGTTTCTGTTTGTTAAAGATAACCAAACAATCCTTACTCACACACCCACGCACACACATACATAAAAATATTGTATTGCTTTTCTATTATTATAGTTTTGTATGTTTGTGTGTGTTGTTTAGTCGTGTGTATTTGACTTGACTAACTGGTATTTTGAAGATTTCAAGTTCTAAGGTAATTTATACGGATTATTGAAACCTTCTTAATCCTTTGATACCTTAACCTTTTATTTTGTTTTTAATTTTTTTTTTTTTTATATAAATTTTCTATTTTTGTTTGGATTTTCTTTGTTGTCATTGTTGTGCCATGTCACTTGGTCAAAATTATAAGAGTGTAAGGAATACAAATGATTGTATGATGAATTGGACAAGAATATGGTATTAAGACCCAATTCCTGTTTTATATTTATATTGCCGATGCTGCTGCTGCTGCTGCTGCTACTGCTTCATCTGCTATTGCTCCTAGTTAGTTAAAGTAAAAGATTTTTGTTTTATTGTGGTTTTATGAGAGGAAGAAAAAGGGTCGTCGTTCTTAAAAGTATTTCTTTGTGTTTGTGTGTGTGTGTTTGTATCTTTGTCTGGTTGTGACATTTATTTTATTTGCTAAACTGACAGCAATTTAAAAAAGTCAAATGATTGTCATTGTTAAGATACTTAAGTGGTCAATTTTTGGTTTAGGTTTTTTTCTTTGAAAATTTATACGATTTATTATTAAGAAATTATTTAATTTTCTTAGTTTTCTCTTTTGTTAATGTTGTTCTCTATTTTTTATTTTTATTTTTTTTTAGATCTCATGACCGAGAAAGTGGTGATTATGCGGGTTCTATATCCGATCTACAAAGTGTTACCTCCCGCCTTAGTACAGTATCGGTAAGTTTAAGAAATTCTGTTTTTAATTATACACTAACAGCAAAAAATTAGTTAACATTTTTGCTAATTTAATTATATTAATCCTTTAAAATCAGCAGACAATTTGCTAAATATTAGTAGACAATAAAAATCTTACAAAATCTCAAAGTCTTTTCTTATAACCGTTTCTTAAAGTTTTATCTAATAAAAGTAAACAAAACTCTCGAAATTTTTTGTTATAGAAAAAACTTAAAATCTAGGAATTTTTCTTTAAAAAATGTACTTTGAATCTGATCATTTTTATATAGTGTAAAAATCCTCAAAAACTAAGACATTTTTATGTGAAAAATTTCTTACAATATAAGACATTTTGTACAACAAAAAGAGTTCAGAACAAGACAATTTTTCTTTAGGAAAACGTTTTCATAATCTGATTTATTTTCGTTAGGAAAAAGTTAATAAAGTCTGAATCTTTTTTATATGAAAAATTCCACAAAATCTGGGAGAAAAGTCTTTAGAATCTGAGACATTTTTTTTTTATAGAAAAACTTTTAGAATCTGGACTTTTTCTATAGCAAAAACTACCTCTGAAGTTGAGGTATCATAGTTTTTTCTTTAGAACAAAGTATCTGAGGTTTTTCTCGAGCAAAAATAATTAGTAATTCTATATTAAATAGCCTTGAAAATCTGAGTTTTTTTTTTCTATAGGAAAACGTTTTTATGTTTTTTTTCTACAGGAAAAATATTTAGAATCGGAGAATTTTTTTCAGTAATAAATCCTCCGAAATTTTTTATTACAAAGTCCTCTGTTTATATTTTTCATAAGTTACACGCCCTAAATTAAATTTTTATAAATTTGCGATTAGATTTGTTCAATCTAAAAAAAAATCGTGAGTCTTAAACTTTTTCTACAGAGCAAAAGCCTTCAAACTTTTATATAAAGGGTCCGCCAAATAACTTTTGTTTTTGAAAATGCTGTAAAAAAAAACTACTGAATATTTTCTCAAATTTCTTTTTTATTTGAAAGTAAAATCCTTCCGGTTAATAATAGAAAATAATTTCATTCAAATGGCTGCCTCGGCTGGCCATGCAGTAGCCTACACGATCGGTCCAATTTTTAAGCACATTATCGATTGTGTGCAGCTGTATTTCACCAATGGCTTCACGAATATTGTCCTTTACAGCGTCAATTGTCTCTGGCTTGTTGGCGTAACACTAATCTTTGACTGCACCCCACAAATAATAGTCCAACGGTGTCAAATCGCAGCTCCGAGGTGGCCAAACGACATCAGCTCTGCGGCTGATAATGCGATCTTCAAAAACAGGGCGCAAAACATCGAGTGTAGCTTCGGCTGTGTGGCACGTAGCGCCGTCCTGTTGAAACCAAATGTTGCCAATATCCTCCTCTTAAATTTTTGTGAACAAAAATTCGTTCAACATGGCCCGATAACGATCGCTATTGACTGTAACGGCCACTCCTTGCTCATTTTCGAAGAAAAATGGCCCAATTATGCCTCTGGACCAATTCTACCACAGCAGCAATATTCTCGGGTGTACGCACTGTTTTTGGCTTTTCACGCTTTGGTTTATCGATGAGGATGCCAGTTTCTTTCATTTTTTTCACAAGATAAGGAACATACGAACAAAATCCGTACGCAATTTTCGCACACATTCTGCAACATTACCATGATTTTCAAAGTAATGTCGCAATATTTCCCAGCGTTGTTCAGGCGTATACACAACCATATTCGTTCAGCGGAAGGATAAAACTAATTATCTGTCAAAACAGACATGAGCTAAGTGTTACCATTCACGAAATAAGCACTAGTTGAAAAAAAAAACGTTAGATGGCGGACCCTTTATAAAACGTTTTTAGAGTCTGAGATATTTTCTAAAGAAACCTGAGACTTTTTCTACAGAAAAAATAGCTCCGACGTTGGGATTTTGTTTAAAAAAAGTTTTCATGTTTTTTTTTTTAAGGGGAGAATCTTAAAAATCTGAGAAAAAAACCTCAGAAATATGTTCAAAATTCCTCAAAAGCTGTTTTTTCTATAAATAAAACTCCATTAAATCAAAGTTTTTCCTACAGAAAAATTTTTTTATAATCTAATATTTTTTATAGAAAAAACTTTTATAGTTTATATGTAATAGCGTTCAAAATCTGGGGTTTTTCTATATCTATGGGAAAAAATGAGATTTTTCTGAAAAATTCGTCTAATTCTGCTACATATGCAGTAGGGCGTTTCAGAATTTCCACTTTTTTTTTAATTTTTGCAACTCTTGAAGAGGAATATTAAAGCTTATGGCCAAAAAGATGATTGAGAAAATAAGTATTTGCATTTTTATCAAATTCGTGGGCTAAAATCCCAGGCTGAAATGGGTTAATATATTTTATAAAGTCGAAATTACACATCTGAATTTTAAGTATAGTAAATGAATAAAGTGGAAAAAAAATTTAAGTTTTTACAAATTTAGAATTTGGAAATTTTTAATGAGTGCACCATTTTTTTTAAGTGTACCATTTCCGTTAACGTTTTCCAAAAAAAAAAAACGAATTCTCTAGGGTGGAGAGGTGTAATTAACGAAAATCAACAAATCGTTTTTTAAAAGGCATCCTAATTTTCAAATATGATCACATCAGCATTTTTTACACGTTTACACAATTTTCAGAAACCAATGCGTAAAAATACACATTTTGTCTGTAAACAGCTTAAGCATAATGTTTGTAATTATTTTATTAACACACTCGGAGTCAATTTACAATTTTTATAGTAGAAAATCAATTTCCTACTATGAATTAGTTGAATTAAACAAACATGAATAGAAGAACGATATAAGAAGTTACCAAATCTGTTTTTGATTCTAGTTAAACATGATAAAGGCATGATAAACATGATAAAAGGCATGATAAACATGATAAATTTTACAAATTATGTAGAAAAGCAATTATTTTTAGATACCAAAAATTCTTTAAAAGCGTCCACTTCCACATCCACTTAAAAATACGAAATTACTTTTTCCTTCAGCCAATAGAATTTTGAATTTTAAACACCTGTGAAAATATATTTGTGTTTAACAATTTCTTAAGTTTTTTTTTTTTTTTTGCAAATAATGAACAAACGAATAATGATGATGGCAATTTATTTGTGAATTAGTTTTAAATGGAAGTGTTAATGTTGCTGTTGCTCATGCTGCACAAGTGCAAATAATCTGCAAAGTTCATGGTTGTTGATATTGTTCGATTTTGGCTGTTAATGCCCAAACAAAACATTTTTCTTTAATTTACCGAAAACCCAACGACTAAACAACAACGACCAGCACCACATCCTCATCACACGGTTGAGATGCAGGCAGATACAAACAGACAGACCGATATACACCGACACCAACATCGACACATTAACAAATACACTTCGCAGCAAATTGATAAAGTGCAGTTGAGCAAACAAACTTTTGTTATTGCAGCAATATTTTCTTTTCAACTTAGCTACGACTAGTGGCCCGAAACTTTGAAATCAAAAAAAAAAAAAAAAACTGTAACTGAAGGCAAATACTAAAATACTACATATATTTGTTATACTGTTTATAGAGGTGTACGCCATTTTGTTTTCTTTTGTTCAATTGTTTTGTTTCGATTTGCTTGAGAGTTGAATGTTGTGATTGTAGCCATTTGCTGAAAGCAAATTGTTTAAATTCTCTTACCCCTAAGTGAATAAACACCATAAAATAGATTAGGATGGTACATAATTTTGAGTTTTAGAGGAAGTCTTATTAAAACAAAATTTGAAATACACAGGCAAATATTAAAATGAAGTTTCAATTAAAATATCTATTGATTCAATTAAAAGTTTAATTATAAAAATTATGGAAATTGTATCATCAATTAAAATAATTTGTAACTAATCTTAATCGATTTTATTTTCAATTACGATTTTAATCATATTCATTAAAAATGTAATTCAATATTATTTTAATTTAAAACAAGTTTTGAGTAGCCCGATGAAAAAAGTTCCGATATAGGTATATGTAATCATATATAGTCATTAGGTGTCCCTTAAAAATAGATTTGTCATTACACCCCCAGTTTTATTACAAATTGTTCCAAATGGAAGAAATCTATTTTTATTTTTGGAAAACATTAACCCGTACCACAATACGACCGAAAATGGCCCATTTTGGAAAAAGGTGTATTATTATTACAAATTCTCAAAATTTTAAAAAAATTGACTTTTTATTTCATTTATTTATTTAATATACGCAAAATTATTTATATATGGAATCCTGACCTCATCGAATATCATTAACCCAGTTTAGCCAGGAATCCAAAATGACCCTCAAATTAATAAAAATTCAAAAACGTTTTTTTTTACATACATTTTGAAGATTTTTTAAAATGCCTAAATTGCAGATGTCGATTGCTATTTTTATAATAGTTATGGTTATTGTGAAAGAAAAACATTGTTACATTTATATTAGTTTTTTGTTTTTATATACATCGAGATTATTTTTATGTTATTTTAAATTTATAACGAGCTTTCAACCTCCGTATATTTACAAAAATAAAGCAAATTAAACATATTAGCTAGGTTGATACTAGTATTTCGATCTGGCTAAAGATCTCATCAGAACCCGAAGTTTTAGAAAAGCTAGAGAATCTATAATAGGCAGAACTTTAACAAAAAACCTATTAATCATCAATTTTGCAACATTGTTGTTGAACAAAATTATTTTCATCAAATTTTGCATAATTTTCGGAAAATATCACTCAAATTTATTAAGACAGTAATTATCTTAACTTTTTACACTCTTAGTGGAGTGGATACAAAAAAGACCCAGTAAACTTAATTTTTATTATAACTACGAGATTGTAAAGCTTTTAAATTGACAAAGAAAATCTCAACTTGATAAAAATAATTATTTTCTGATGAGATCTTTAAATCTCGAAATACTTGTATCAGCCTAGCTAATATATTTGATTTGCTTTAATTTTATAAATATACTGTGGTTGAGAGCTCGTTATGGATTAAAAAAATAATTTTCTTTTGCTTGGAACAACGAAAGTATTAATTCTGGTTTTTATTCTGATGGATTAAAAAAAAATTCCCGACAATGCTCGGTCAAAGCGAATTTTGAAGCAGACGTATTAGTGTGGGCAGCCATTTCGGCAAATGTTATATCACAACTTTAAATCTGTGAACGCGGATGTTTACATAAATAAATGTTTAGTAAAACTGACAAAATTTATCAGAGATAGACACTGTAAAGCCAAAATATTATTTTGGCCAGATTTAGGAAGATCTCATTATGCCAAGAAGACGCTAGAATGGGTTAATGCACAAAACATACCTTTTGTACCAAAATACTCAAATCCTCCAAACTTCCCAGAAGCATGCCCAATTGAGCACTTTTGGTGTATTTTATGCCAAAAAGTGTATGAAAATGGGTGGAAAGCGAAATGCACAGAAGAATTGAAGAAAAAAATTAAAAGCATTTTTTTAACTTTCAAAATTGTCCAACTACTAAATTAATTTAAATCGATAAAATTTAAATATTGAAAAAATCGCTAAAATTTAAAAAAATCACCTTTATAAAATTTAAAAAGTCCTTATCTCGAACAAAATTTTAATTTTGTCGATTTTATTTTTTTTTATTTTTGGTGTTTTTTTTTTCAATTTTAGCGATTGATTTCAATTTTTGCGATTTTTTTTTCTCATTTTTGGAGATTTTTCAATTTTGTCGAATTTTTTTCAAATATTTATTTTTTCAAAATTAAATATGTTTCCAATTTAATAAATTTTTGCTATATGAGCGATTTTTTTTTTTAATTTTGGTGATTTTTTACATTTTGTAATATTGTTCATCTAGTTGGCAATATGTGTTATAAAAACTGGAAATTTTGTTTGCACCCAATCTATTTTCAATTAAACATTTATAGCGTTATTCATAAGTTAAAACGAGTGTCTAACATTGAGTACACAACTTTCGCTTATGGGAATTTCGCTTATGGGAAGGAGTTATGCACTCGATGTTAGTCAGTCGTTTGAAATAAAACAAATGTTAAATTTAAATTTTATTAACAATAAATTTTGCAGTGTAGGTTTTGAAAGTTAGAGGTGATAATGAAATTTCGAAGGTCAAATTAAGGAAATCATATGTGTTTTGTAGTTATTCTTTATGTAGTTTCAAAATAATATTTTTCAAAAATGAAATTAATTAGAGGGCAAATTAATTTTTTTTTATTTCCCTGCCAGCAAATCCAAAATGAGCCAGAAAGAGTTCAAAATATATTATTAAAATTTAAAATATTTGTATGAGAGTGGGTCATCTAAAAGAGCCTTAATTTCTGAATTCAAAATTTACTCCGGAAAGATATTTAAAAAAATTTTATAGGCCAAAAAATGTATAATTTTTTTAGATATTCACAAAATATTCAAATGCAATAACTTTTCTGAGTCAATTCTGAAAAAATTTTTGGATTCAATAATTTTCTTTAAATAAGTGATTTTTGATAATATCATTTTGAAATTTCAAAAGTATTTGTTTTTTTTTTTTGATAAAATTTTAGACTCATAGCATGAGAACACTGGCTGGGTTGTTAATTTCTCAATTCAGACTCAGTTTTCCCCTATATAACTTATAGCCACCCTAATATACAAATATATGTATAACAACATTTGTTAAATCTGTGAATAATATGCGTTAGTTTGCTTAGCCAAAAAAAAGCACTAACATTAATGTGGTTTAGCAAATATCCATAGCGAAATCAATTGAACGCATTTGTTTTAACTAATACGGTGATTTTGAAATAATATCACGTTTTTTCTCTATTAAAACAAAATTTAATCGTTATTTAATGGGGCATTTTTGTGGTTATTTATTTTTCTTTTATTTCAGATTGCTACCAACAATTGTACGGCACGTTATCGCACATTAAGTGGCGGTATAGGAGAATCACCCTCTCTCTCACCAAGTCCTTCATCAGATTATGAAGATATCGGCGCTACACGAGGATTACCACCAATCCTGGCGGCAAAGGTTAAAAAAAATGGAGCTATGGCCACCAAATCAAATACTATGAGTCAAAAAGCTACTGTACATCATGTAAGTAATGAGAATGTAGAAAAAAAAGAAAGTTTCAAATCAATATACTGCATATAAATACACTCATGAAAATAAGCCTGTAAAAATAGCAAAAAAGAAAGCTACTAAAAATTAGTAAAAAATTATCTTGCAATAAAAACTGCAAAAAGTAGCAAATTTTTTTTACTAAATACTGGTAATAGAAGAATAGCAAAAATAAATTGGTTGAATTTACAAATATTTAGTTATATATACAAAATAATCTGCTAAAATCAGCAAAAACATTTACAAAATATTAGTAGAGAAAAAAATTATTAAAAAATGTGAAATTTTAAGTTTTTCTTTTAGTTTTTTTTTATTTTCGAATAAAAGTCTGCCCTTATGAAATCAGCAATTTAGAATTTTTAGCAAAAATTTCTATTGATTTTAGCAAAATAAACCGTTAAATGTATTCTACTAAATTAAAGGTAAATATAGCAAACATTTTGTTAATACTAAATTTTTTGTTTTGCTATTTTGAGTCTACAAATATTTTTTGCAAATTTTACAGAGTAAAATGCTATTTTCAATTAACTAAAATTCACATCGAATATAACTTAAATTTATTCAAATTAACAGATTTATTTTTGCTGTTCTTATTTTATTAATATTTAGCAAAAGAAAATCTGCTAAATTAGCAGCTTTTTCTGCAAGGTCATTTTTAACTAATTTTTAGTAGCTTTTTCTGCTATTTTTACAGGTTTATTTCTATGAATGTAAGTGTTGAACAGAAGTTTAAAAAACTAACGATTGGTACCTTAAAACACGTCTGAGTCCAATATTTCCCACTTTTTCAGTTGAATGAAAAATTTGGAATTATTTTATCCCATAATTGGTACATTTAAACTCCGACAATTGAATCCTCAACTTGATATTCCCAAAGACCCACTGTTTAAATCAATCTTACCTAGTTACGAGGTTTCGCCCTAGAGTTAGGGAGGTTTTAGTCGTTTAGGGGGTTTTAGGGGGTAGAAAATTGTTAGGGGAATATTTAAAAGCTCCATTTTCTGTTTGATGATTAGTTTTGTCATTTTTGTTTTCGCATACATTTAAATTTTTTTTTTTAGCTTTTTAGTGAAATTTCTATTGCTTTACTGCAGTTTTATAAAAAATTTTACTTTGCCTAGAAAAACTGTGGAAACCAGTTAAACTCAAATGAAGTTAGTTTAACATATTTGTCAGATATTTGTCAAATTAATTAATTTTAGGCTAATTTTTTTTTTGGTATTAGAGTAAATCTGGGAGTTTTTTTTTGACAATTTAGCGGGATTTGTGAAAAACTACTTGGGCATTACTGGTTTGAATCTTCAAAATCGGACAATTGTGTGCCAAGTTTCATGCATTTTGGTACTTATTATTCAAAAATCAAACGACCCGTAGCTAAGTTGATTTTTCTGACCCATAATTGAAACCTTAAAACCGCACTATTGAATCCAATATTTGGTCTCGTAGTTGAAACTAATGATGGGCGCGTGACACACGAATTACGTGATTCCTGTTAATCCTGAGTTATGGATATATTTTTGCGTGATATTATCCTATAAAAAATTCTGAGCCCTGATAAAATGCATAAGAACTCTGTAAATTTGAAATCCTCCTCCAAAATACCTCTTGATTTCGAAGACTTTTTCCAATTAGACATCCTCAGATTTATTTCGAAAGTTACGTGAGCGTAAGGGAAATTTAAATTACTCCCGTAAGTCGTGTGTGAGTAAAAATAAAATGAACAAATAACTTATACCCTTCAAAGCGATTGATTCCAATATATGGTGCCTTTAAAATTTCATTACTGAAACTTTAAAACTTTTGAAAACACGGGATACTCGTACAGAAGCACAACTTTCTATTACCCGGTAATACGTTGGGGAATAAGAAATTAAGCTCGGTAACTGCCCAGCCATACAAACGGCAAATCGTTGGCAAAGTACTTTTAACGGTAGTATTAGTATCGATAAACGAAATTTCCAACCTTGGCGAAACACTGGCAAAAGCAAATAATATGTGGTCTAAAAATAGATTTTCCAAAATAAAATCCCAAAAAAAAAGTTAGTTTAAAATGTTTGGTCCTGCCGAGACTCGAACCATGGCCGCCAGATTGGCAGCCGAGAGATCTACCTACTGAACTGACGAGACACATAATACTTGATATCTTAAAATATCAAATAGGTGATAACAGCCGGCTAACCGTTGGTTGTGATAGTTTTAAAGCACTGGCATAACGATTGTTGGAAGTAACTTGCTAAAAAAAAGATTTTTCACAAACATAAAAAAGTACAATGTTACTATTTTTTTAACGAAGTTTCGTAATTTTTTTAAAAGCACTTTTTACTAACTTTGGCAAAGCGTTCTAAATCAGGGTTTTGAAAGTGCTTTAATTTCTTTACGGTTGTACATTTTATATATCAACCACTGGCAAAGCACATTTTGTCAACGTTGCAAAAGCGTTGTAAATAAGGGCTTTTCCAGTGCTTTAATAGGAATTTCTGCCAATGGTACTCGAAATAAGGTTCTTTAACAGTGCTTGATTTTTCTGATCATCGGCAATTTCACAGCCATATACCCCCAATTTTCTTTTGCTAAAGATTTTACTGACATTAATAATTTTTTTCAAGCACCTTCCTGACTAAAATTTTGCTGACTCAGCAAAATTTTTGCTGAATACGAACATTTTTTTTTGAGTGTATGAAAAACAAAAATTTTCCATGGCTGATTTTTTTTATATGTCTTACAAGAGTTTTGCTTTTTAGTATAATTTTTCTCAGCTCTACTACATCTTGACATGCCGCGACATCTCTTTGATTCTGCGTATGTCTTTCAATCTGGTTGTCTTCCACACTATAAATGTGCTTATCAGCACAATTTTTTTTTAGCAAAATAAATTAGTAAAATTTTAGTAAAACATTAGTGAAAAACAGTTAAGTGCTGAATAAGTATAACTAAAATTTTAGCGGAAAACACAATTTCAGTAAAAAATTTGTATACTTGATTTATAAGACGTTTTACAAACTTTTCTACTATCTTATTTTTTTCAGTGCAGCACTAATTGCAAGCTAGCCGACGATATGTATTGTTTTTTTTTTTAATAAGTTAAGCGAAACGGATTTTGTCTCTTTCTGTGCTCTTTTAGGCTGAAAAGTCTAATAAAATAATAAACAATATTTTAAAAAAATTTTGTGTTGGTTCACTTCTACAATTGGAATATTTTTTCAAAGTTTAAAAGTGAAGCATTCTGATATTAATAAAAAAAAATTAAATTTGTAAAATTATGAAAGTTTACCAAATAAATCGTGGTAGAATTGTACCACGTTTGCCATACCTGGTTGAAATGCCAATACTCTAGAAATTCTGTTATCGTAGCTATTAAAATATCGTGCCCTTGAACTCCATTACGGAAATACAAATATGGAAGTACAATTGTACCACGTTTGCCATACCTGATTGAAATACCTATACTCTAGAATTTCTGTTTTCGTAGTTAATTAAATATCGTGCCCCTAAACACCATTACGGAAATAACTGGAAAACGGTTACTTTTCGAAAGCCGTTATCTAAATTACTGATATATATTGACACTTAAATTAGCGTTACATCAAAAACTTGAATCCCATAATATATATCTATTATAACTGCAACGTTGTTATCCTTAAAAGTATTTTTTTTTCCAATAACACTAAAATACTGTCACCCTTGAATTAGTGCTACCGAAATAAATCAAATGCCGTTACCATTAAAAATCGGTTATGTACCCTCAAAAACTACATTTTCATTTCTTATTTGATACTTTTCTGGTTCTATGTTTAGTACTTAAATACGCAACGATTTTTTTTTTAATTTTTGTACCTCAAAGTCTAAAGATAGAATTTCTAGTTCGGTACTTTATTAGACTTATGTTTTGTACCTCAAACCTAATAGTTGACTTACTAATATCGCACTTTTTAAAATCTACGTGTAATAGCTTAACATTTTACGATTGAATATTTAATTTGGTACTTTTATAAACCCAGGATAAGTTTTTAAAAATTGTTTGAATAAATTTCTTGGTACTTTTTTTAACGCAAGTTCAGTGCATTAAAATCCCAAGCTTAAATTTCCAATATAGTACTTTTCTCGAACCATGTTTAGTACTTTAAACTCCAGCGATAAGTTCCAAAACATACCTACTAGTTGATTTACTAATATGGCACTTTTTAAAATCTACGTGTAGTAGTTTAAAATTTTACAATTGAGTTTCTAATTTGGTACTTTTATAAACCCACGATAAGTTTTTAAAAATTGTTTGAATAAATTTCTTGGTACTTTTTTTAACGCAAGTTCAGTGCATTAAAATCCCAAGCTTAAATTTCCAATATAGTACTTTTCTCGAACCATGTTTAGTACTTTAAACTCCAGCGATAAGTTCCAAAACATACCTACTAGTTGATTTACTAATATGGCACTTTTGAAAATCTACGTGTAGTAGTTTAAAATTTTACAATTGAGTTTCTAATTTGGTACTTTTATAAACCCACGATAAGTTCTTTAAAATTGTTTGAATAAATTTCTTGGTACTTTCTTTAACGCACGCTCAGTGCATTAAAATCCCAAGCTTAAATTTCCAATATAGTACTTTTCTCGAACCATGTTTAGTACTTTAAACTTCAGAGGTAAGTTCCAACACATGCTACGTTTAAAAAAATCTTGATTATTAGCTTTAGTTTATACTTTTTATTTGTACCTTTTTAAATTACTTATGAAACTCTTATTTTAAATAAACACTTTAATACCATATTAAAAGTTTTATAGAATTTATTATTAATTATTGTTTGTTTAGATCAACCAACGATGCGTATATTGGTTTCTGAACTTTCTAATGATGATTTAAATATAAAAAAAATTATATATAAAAACAATCAACCAAGACTAATATAAAAATGATTTTTTTTTTCTTCCGTTTTTTTTTCCTTTCCTTTTTTTGTACTTTTTCCACATAATCTTTATGCGCCCTTGGTCTCACATAACTTTCATTTGTACAATAATTGACTGTACGTCAACTTTGTCTGGGTCGCCTTGAACATGAATGGATGGATGAATATATGGCTGCATGACTGGATGTATGTGTATGTGTATATATTTATTTGTGTTTGAGGAAATGAAAACTTTTAATAAAACAACTTTAAAATCCACATCACAATTTGAAAAAAAAAACATGGAAACAAAAAACTTTGACTTGTGCAATCCTTGTTGGCTGTTGCTTTCAACATTTACTACCAATTTTGCTGCTATTGTTGGGTGGTTATGGTGGCGTTAACAACATTTCCCGTTACTGCTGATGCTGCTGCTGTTAACCTTAGACTAACGAAATGCGAAACTCACCAAAGGAAATTGGCACATTTAATGAGAATGGCGTGCGAAACTTTGTTGCCACAAAGGATACTTCAAGGGATTTTAGCAATTCTCAAGATAATACAGATCGAGGAAGTATGAGTGATCAAGCCTTTGCTTGTTCAGCAAGTTCGGTTGAAAGTTTACCCAGTGCTTCCGGTTCAAGTAAGTAGTTTGTAAAACATGAATCATAGTTTTAGGAGTTTACAAAGCATATTGGCATATTAACAATTGTAATAGATGGATAGATGAATATGCCAGTTAGTATATTTTGTAATTGTTGTTGTTGTTGCTGCTGCTGTTGTTTATATACAATATTTTCTTGTTGCTTATGTTTTGTTGCTGCTGCTACTGTTGTTATGTTTTTTGTTTTTTGGTAGTTGGGTTTAAGTGGTTTTTTGGTTAAAACTGTGGAAATTTTTGAAAACTTAATGAATTTTTAATATGCTTCCGGAATGTTTTAAGCCTTCGTGCATAGATATAAAACAAAAGCATATATACAGACATTTAAAAGCTTCTAAAAAGCAATAGGAACGTGTATGTACTTATGATGTTTAACCCTGCATTGAACCAGATAAAGCAAAAGTTAATTTTACTTTTTGGCAAAATTTTTTAGCCAAAACTCAATTTTTTTTTATCACACAAACAAAAATTTTAAAATAAATTTTGGAGTCCACTCACTTTTCTCGGGAAAGCTTTCAAATTTAGAATTATGAACTTAAATATAAACTAAAATCAAGTGTTAATTACGATATTTGTTAATTAATTTAAAAGTAGCAAAATCACCAACATTTCATAAAAAAATTCTAAAACAAAAAAAAAAAAAGCGCTGAAATTAAAAAAAACCAACATTTAAAAAATTTCCCAAAAAATATATAGAAATCATTAGACTTAAAAAAAAATGTTGCCAATTGGGGGAAAAAAATAGTTAACTCGCTAAAACTGTCGTAATTTAAACTGTCTAAAATTAAAAAAAAAAAAACACTTAAATTAAAAAAAAAAATACTATATTTTGCGGATTTTTCCTAAGTTGTGAACCTTTGTTTTTTTTTGTGTAATGGTTAGCGAGTTGGACTGTTACACAGATGGTCCCAAGTTCTATTCCCGGTGCCGATAACAACAATTTAGAAAAATAATATATATGAGTTTTCTATCCCTCATATGTATCGCAGCGTCCATCATCGGTGTTCCCATAGCACTTAACCCCACCGAAGTAAAATAATGAATCAAGGCTATGAATAAAAAAGCTTCAATAAGTTCGCCGACTCTCCATCAGGTGGCGAGCAACAACTGTTCTAAGACTTATCATCTCTCGCAATTACAGTGTTGCCATGTTTGAAGCCCTTCATCTTTTCCCACCTTTCACCTCTCTACTATACCCTTTCCAAAGAAAGCAACACATTAATTAATAGGAAGAATTTCCTGAGTGTTGCTTCTCTTTACAAAAAAAAAATGTATTTTTGGATCTTTTAAAATTACATTTCATTTTGAATTGTCAGGTTTGAGATCTTAATTAAATGTTACTATTACAAATAGAAAACACTATTTTTCAATTAATGTAAGATAAGATGGAAAAAAATCTTGTGGGGATCAGCGCTAGAGGGAGTGCCAACTTTTAAATGCGTGGTGGACCAAAATTACTCCACGGAAATTTAAAAAAAATATTTTTTCCGTTATCCACATTACGCAACTTTTGATACCAATTTTGTGAAAAGGTTCAATTTGTTAACAAAATACAATATGATAGCCAACTTTAAACGCTTGTAACAGATGAAAGATACCATCCAAAAAAATTTTTAAATTATTTTTCTTGAATTACACACGTAACAACGTGTAACGGATTTCCAAAAAAAAAAAAAAAATACTTCTTTCAAACTTTGAAATGCTGTGGTGCACCAAAATTACTCTACAAAAATTTTACACACACATTGCGCAACTTTTGACACCATTTTTGCGAACAAATTGGAAACAAAATACACTACGATCGCCAAATTCAAAAGTTGTTCTGGGATTTATTTTTCCCGTAATTTGCTCTTAAATACGCGTCGTTTGTGACCTAACGTGAACAAGTTCATAATTCGAGACATCCTAGTATACATGCCGGATTCCCAATTCGTCCCCAGTAATGTTAACATTAGCAGTTGGACTGGCAACCCTGCCAAATACAAAGCTTTAAGATTTAAAGCTGCTGGCTAAACTTATAAGAAAAGACGAAAATAACTCATGTTGTTCGGGTAATCAATTAACATCACCGATTTGCTGTGGTTAGTTGATTAGAATTAGAATTTCTTGTAGGCGGTGGATTAGAATGAGGCTCAAGATAAGATGACCTAGTCGCTTAGGTCGAAAGTGCGGCACTCTCTCTAGCGCTGATCAACCCAAGATTATTTTTCATCTTCTCTTGCATTTTTTTAACAATTAGTGTTTTCTATTTGTAATAGTAATATTTAATTATGTTCTCAAACCTGACAATTCAAAATTAAATGCAATTCTATAAACTTTAACGTATTTTTTTTTTAATTTTGGCGATTTTTTTTAAATAGTTGCAAGTTTTTCAATTTAATATAATTTTTTTTTTTTAATTTTTGGGTTTTTCTCAATTTGTTGTTGTACGTGTTATAAATACTACAAATTTATTGTGCACCAAATTCATTTTCAATTAAACATTTAATAGATATTATTAAACTTTTAATTGCACGTGATTTTGAAATCAAGCAAAACTTTAATTGATATTTTATCGAAAATAATATTGTCCGTATAGACATCGAAATATGAGCGTTAATTTCTGGCATTCGAAATTAAAAACAACAAATTTTTCAAACTTGTTTCATTAGAGGGTTAAATGAGTATATATGTGCGTGTGTTGTTTTACTCTTCATGCTAATGCACAACTATCTAGACTTTTCAACAGGATTTTCATTTTCACCCTGCTATTTTAGTCTCTGGTATAATTTTTGTTTGTTTATGTGTGTAGAGGGGGTGGAAAGTCAGGAATTTAATGTGCTTTCCTCTGTATGTTGCTACAAACATTTGTACATGCATATAAATGTAAGCAGAAACTCTATTAATGAACAAAACAAAAAAAAAAAAAACTTTTTTTCTTGAAGTATTTTCTTTGAATTTAATCCACTAAAACAACAACAGCAACAACAAAAAGCTGGGGCAAAAACACACTTGATATTATGCGACAAAGCAAAAACAAATGTGTATGCTTGAAGTTTGCTTTGAAAAATTGATGAAAATTTATTTTCCACCAAAACTAAAACAAGCAGCAACAACAAAATCTCCAAAACAACAAAAACAAAAAAAAATTAATTAAAAATACTTAAAATTTTTTCTTTAACAAACTTTATTTAAAAACACAGGCACTCAAGCTTTAGTACGTCCAGGCAGTCCACAAAGTTCCATATCTACCGATGATCGTACCTCGTTAGCACCATCAATATGTAAAGCAAAAGCACTTGTCGACAGTATGGCAAATCCTTATGATAAGGATGCACTTAAATTTAAGGTGAGTATCAAAAATCAAACGACACAATATAAAGGACAAGGTATATACTTACATAGTAGACGTTGTACAAGAAGTTAAAATAGTATATAAGGAGCTTTAAAATTATTATATGCATAAGTTTACTAAAACAGTAAAAGCTGTTCAAGAAAGGAATGTTTAATTTTAGTAACTCTTATTGTGGGAAAGAAGAACTAAATTTGTCTTATTAAAAAATATTTCTTAAAATCCTGTGGGCGATACTATTCAAAAAACTTAAATTTTTAAGAGCTTTTAGGTAAAACTTTACTTTGTCTTAAAGTTTTCTTTCAAAAAGAAAAGTGGTCGGGAGCTTAATTATAACTGTCGCAATAATTGTTTTAAAGAGCTTTTTAAAGCTTAATTGGAGCTTTCAATTTATTTTCAAAGTGTTATTTAAAAAAAAAAAAATTATAAACAATAACAATACTACAACTGTATCTTACTTTATTTCAAAGATGTTTTTGTGGAGCTTTACGATTTAAAAGAAAATATTATTTTAAATATCAAGGTTTTATATGAAAAGCACAATTATTTGTATGGTTTTTTAATCAAAAATATTTTTTTACATCATATGTATTTACAAAAATAATTTGATTTATTTTTTGTAAATATATGGAGGTTGAAGTTTTTTTGGAGGCTCTAGCTTTTTTAAAACTTCGGGTTCTGATGAGATCTTTAGCCAGATAGAAATATTAGCATCAGCCTAGCAAATATGTTTGATTTGCTTTATTTTTATAAATGTACGGAGGTAGGAAGCTCGTTATAAGTAATAAATAACATCAAAATAATATCGATGTATATAAAAAAAAAAAACTAATATAACTGTATAAAATGCTTAAACTAAGAGCTTTCATTGTGCTTTATAGTATGATATTCTTCAAGTTTTGTTTGAGAAGTGCTTCCTGTGAGCTTTGTTTGTTTTATTTGTTTATTTAGTTCTAAATATCTTATTTTAAAAGCTTTTTAGTGAGCTTTGTAATTATTATAGAAATATTTCTTTAACATCATTTTAAATGATTTTTATAAATAATTTAAAATTTAAATTAAATTCGCGGTTATTACAATAAAGCATAACGATCTTTTGTAAACTAGATTAGCAAGTCAACTTTACCAAGAATTTCAATGTGTTTTTTGAAAATAGCTTGCTCAAATGAAATTAAGATTGTTTGTAAAGAGTTTTAGCGTGTTTTAATAATAAACTTGCAAATTTTGAGTTAAGTGTTTGTAAGCATCATATATTGACAATTGTAATTTATATTAGAATTAATTACTTAAGAATTTCTTAAAGTCCTTTTACAAGGAAGAAGTATTCCACCAAGAGGTGATGCTGCTAGTCATAGCCTGAGGTTAAACGGTTGGATTCCTGGTCTCGGCATAGACTTTGTAGTGATTTTTTGTAAACTCCATTGTAGTATACTTCATATTTTTTCTTTTTCCTGCAAATGCGTTTTAAAATCTTTAATGAACTTTTACTTAGCTTTGTAATTAATCTCACGTGAATTAATATAAAAGTGGATTGTATATCAAAAACTTTATTTTAAAGTATTTTATGTTAAAAAACCTATGATTAAACTTTATAAAAATTTTCATTTAAAAATTTGACTGTTGAGTTTTATTATAAAGATTTGAATTTGCTTTTATAAGAACAACAATTGGGTTAGGTCGAAAAGAGGATTCGGAGAATGGAAATGCTTCCCTAATCTTACTAAAGTCCCTGAGGACTTACACTAAAAACAATTAAGCTTTACAATTTAGTTGCTTACTCTCAGAGTAAATGAAAATGTTGTATGTACTACTTTTCATCTCAGTGTTATCTAACATTCCCAGCAAAAAATAGTGCTTCCAAGAAGCGCTTGTGGAAGGCCTTCTTTGAACCCGAAGCGCTTGCTGAAGGCCTTCCAGAAGGCATGATTTTAGTTCGCGATGTCCCACTTGGTAGGTCTCTTTTAAGCAGGTGAGAAACGCTTCTTAGATCACATGATAGAAGCGCTTCCGGAAGAGCTTCCAGAAGAGCTTCTCGAAGGAAGCTCTTCCTTCAGAAAAGCACAATATAATGTCTTCCAGAATTGCTTCGTAGAAGGCCTTCTTTACTGCTTCATTGCATGCCTTCTTCACTGCTTCTTTTCATGCCTTCTTTACTGCTTCAAAAGAATGCCTTCCAGAATTGCTTCTTTGCATGCATGACGGCGAAGCGCTTCTTTGGAAGCACTGAAAAGAAGTTACTGCTTACCAAATCGAAATTATTTTTTGCTGGGTTTGAACTTTTAATTAACGTTCAAAATCGACATGTTTTAAATAGAGAAAATTTCATGGCATATACTCTTACTGAGCTTTTTAACAACGTTTTGATACTTTTTGATACTATTTGAGGGTTTTTATTTTTTAAGGAGTTTACTAACTTTAGAATTTGTTTTTTTTTTCATATTTCAATAGTTTGATTTTTTTCTGTATGCTATACAAATTTTGGGGAAAAAATCACAGAATTAAAAAAGTTTCAGTTTGTTAAACAAATTCTTTGCCCTATATATTGAAAATGTGCATCCTTAACGGATGGTCCGACTTTCAACCGGTTTTGTTTTGTAGACGACTACAAAATCAATTCCCTAATGTAGAGACATTTTTTTTTGGGTGTTTTATTAGTTTTTGAGTTCATCGGCAAACCATTTCAATGCAAATCAAAAATTAATATCTCCGGACTAAAGAATTTATTCGTCAAAGAATATATTGTCAAACAAACTTAAAATTTTTTCTCAAGCTCCACGAGGCACCCGATTTTGCCTTCAAAAAGGGTCTATATAATGAAAGGGTTGCCATGTTAGTCCTAATTCGAAATTATATTTTTTAGAATAATATTTGATATTCTGTTTTTAATCGCAGAAAGAATTTTTTTAAAAAACCTATTTTTTTTTTATAATTCGTTTTTATTGATGTCTAAAGGTACCCATATACTACCCACCAAAAAATAGTGCTTACCCAGAAGCGCTTCCAAAGCAAATAAAGAAGGCATGATTGTTTTTCGCGATGTCCCACTTGGTATGTCTCTTTTAAAGCGCTTCTTTCATGTGCTTTTAGAAGCAATAAATTCATGCCTTCTTAGACACTAAGAAGCGCTTTTTATATGTTGACAACATTAGTGCTTCATGGTATGCATTCTTTATTGCTTCATTGTAAGCATTATTCACTGCTTCAAAGAAGACATTATGGGAATCACGACAGAATGTCTTCCCTAATTGCTTTATAGTATGCAAGTCGGTGAAGCGCTATTTTGGAAGCATACAAATGTAGTTACTGCTTACCAGTAACTTATTTATTTTTTGCTGCATACGCAATATTCTTGTGCAATTTTTGCTATTGTGCAGAATATTACCTGTGTGTATGTCATATTGGAAGGTTCTACAATATATTGGAAAAAATCAAAAAGTTTTGATTTTTACCAGAAATGTGAAAACTATTTTATAGTGTGTTGGCCACATTGTACAGTTTTTATATCCCTCCACAAATGAACAAAAGTGTGGTGCCATATTTTTATCCTCAAGTGGACCAAAGTTACTCTACAGAAAATTTAAAAATATTTTTTTCAGTATTAAGCCAAAACTTACGAAACTTTTGAGGTCTATTTCGAAAAAAAAAAATCGAAACTTTTTTTAAGTCAAAATGCACTAAAGCTGGCAACTTCAATCGGATTTAGGAAACTGAAGATCCACTCCAAATTTTTGTTACTTATTTTTACCATATTCCGCTCTTTAATATGAATGGATTGAGTGGTATTCCTTCACACAATTCGAAAAAAGTACTTAATTCGGGATACCCTAATATACGATATAGGCTTTAGGCGGGAAATATTATTGTGCCAGGTCGAAGGGGTTAAATTTAAAAAATAATTTGTTACGAAAAAATTCAAGATTTATATTTGAGCTTTTGTAATGTTGAAATCCTTTATTAAGATCTAAACTTAAATTTTTTTATTAATTGCAATTGCAAAAGAATAGAATTTTTAAAACTTGAAAAAAAAAAAACTTTGAGCTTTTACAATTATAAGACATTTTACTGTATTAGTTCTATACTTATGCATACTGGAACATAATACATCTTATAAAAATTCCTATTTAAAATGATGTACCTTTATTTTTCTTACGTTTTTTTTTTTTTTTTTTTGCCATCATACTCCATTGACTTTATGATGGATGTTCTTTCTTTACTACAAAAAAAAAAAAAAAAAAAAACACCGTAAAACGTTTTACTTTACTTCTTTTCATCTCATTGATAATGATGCTATATTATATATACTTATATATAAACAAAAATAGTAGTACCAATATTTTTGTATATACCGACCATACAATATACTCGATATAATAGTAAAAAGCGTATAAATCTTTGTCCTTTTATATTTAATATTATAACGTTACCGTTATTTATTTTCTTAACTCCATGTCCTTTACAAATTTTGCAGAAAGGTGACATAATCGACGTGTTGTCAATGAACGCTTCTGGCATTTGGAAGGGTCGTTGTCATGGCCGTTTAGGTCATTTTAAGTTTATCAATGTTGAAGTGCTGCCAGATCAGCGTTTAAAACATTCGCATAGTAAAAATTTAGCCGGTCTCACGGGTAAGAGCATAAGTGGTGCTCTAACATCAGGTGGTGGACGTCATCTCAATCATAATAATGGTCCACATTCGGTAGAGGATTTATTAATGCGTATTGGCTTAAAGGAGTACACATCCGTGTTTGTTTTGAATGGGTAAGTTAATGGGCTTTTTTTTCCCGTTTGTTGTTGTTGTTGTTAAAGGGCACTAGAGTATAATTAGAGATATTGATTTATTTTTGAATTTCGTAAAATAACAATTTATTCTCCCCAACTTCTTTTGTTTTTTCAATGTGTTAATGATGGTATTCATTAATCTTATTTTGTTTTTGTTTCGTTTGTACTTTTGTTTTTCTAGCTACGAAGACCTGGAACTCTTTAAAGAACTTGAACCTGCTGATTTAGATTATTTGGGGATAGTTAATCCAGACCATCGTGCCAAATTGTTAACAGCTGTGCAACTTTTACATGATATGGAATGCAGTAAGTTATTGATTTTTTTTCTTTTTGGTCTGTTTGTTAGGATTGAAATATTTAAGATTTAAGCAAAGACCACAAATATTTAAGAGGAGATTTAGTTAACTGAACTATTTTTGAAAGTTGCTTGAGTATTGGTACACTCAAAATAATATGACAGTAAATATAATTACAAAATCAGTAAAGTTAATAGAATAATTTACCGTTTTGCTGCTTCAGTTAAAAAAAAAAAGAAATTGTTTGTCAATCCATTGGCGGCCAAGGCGAAAAGAAAAAAAGCTGAATATATCTAGGATGTAGGTATTCTCTACCTTCTATTCACATACACTCAGGAAAAAAAGTTTCATCATATATTTGAAACAGTGTCATTGGACGACAATCAATGAAGCATTGTTATATTTATCAAGTTTTCATAATTATGGGGAAACTTTTCTTAAATGTTCATGAAACATTCATTATAATTTCATAGAAAAACTACATCAATATTTTTTTTTTTTTATAAAAATGCTTTATATCTTGAATTCCAAAAGAGATAGGACAAAACGGATTTTTTTTTTCGTCTAATAGAGAACTAACATACTTCGACAACAAAATTGATTAACATATTTTAACAATATTTTTTTGAAACATTTTTATAAATATGAATAAAACAGTTTCACTGAACGAAAAACAAGGAAGTTATCCTCAGCTGTATGAAGGATTTCGTAAATATAATAAAGCTTTTCCTTTGAGTGTAGAAGCAGTGTTCCAAATTTAGGTTTTTTTCACTTTATTCAGCAATTTTTGAACATGCTATAATGGAAAAATCGGGATTAAGAAATTAGGTAATATTATAGCAATTTTTAAAATTTTAGCCATAGAAACAAATGTAAAGCAGAACGAAATGCTATAGAACATTAGTCCAAATCATAACAATGTGGAATAGAATGGAAAAGGAGCAAAAAAAAATAATGTAACGGGGTACGAGTGGAATCGAAACGTTAAACAAAGGTATCGAAAAGGATTGAAATGTTTTATGTGCCATTCCCAGCCATTTCGTTCTCTGTGTTATGTGTTTTCATTCTTATTTTTTTTTTGATTCCTGTATTGTTTGATGTTTCACTTTCTTATGTTCTCGTTTACATTCCATATTGAAGCAAAGTTCCAATCCATTTCGTTTTGCTTTGCCTGGATAAAAAAACAGAATTAAAGGGAACAGGGAACGAGATAAATATCTACTATACACCCAGAAAAAAATGTGTTGTCTCAACCGAATTTGGTGACAACTAAATCGTTGTAACCGAAAATTAAATTTTTTTTTTTTTTTGTACACCGAAAGAACGAAAATCGAGTACTTATTAAATTATGTGTATATATTAAAAATGTAATTAAATGTGGACCAACTAAACTTTTAATCACATAATAAGTTAAAATTAGTTAAAACTTTCAAGTTTGATATAATTTTTATTAAAAATAAAAATTAAAGTTCGAGGCCATACTCTATATTTTGTTATTAGGATATTGTCCTAACAAATAATCTATAGAGTTTTTTGACCCTTTCAGGAATGTGTTGATAGATCTATTTCGGGAATTTTCTAGGTTCCCATCATCCACCTGTGTTGTTTATAACCTAAACAAAATATAAAAAGGAGAGAAAAACAAAAAACGTGTATTGAATATCCACCAGAGGTGGACCTTACACATAACAAGGGATAAAAATTTACTTATTTAAAAAATTAGTTGAATCAATTTAACATTCAATTATAGTCAAATTTTATTTTGAAACAAATCTTTAGTTGAAAGTTTTTGTGGCAAAAATTCTTGTAACAACAATCTTGCCGTTGGATATAGATCGCTCATATTTTAAAATAAAAATCCCAAAATGAATTCGCTCATTTGTTGGTTACTTTCCTCCATCAGTGATTAAAAACTATAAAAAAGAAAACACTGAAAAAATATAAAATATTTATATAAGACAAATTTTGAAAATTAGTGTGAATTAACATCAATTTAACAACAAATTTTCACCCAAATAATTTTTGAGTGTACGGAAGCGTTTGAGCTTAGGCCTGTGCCACAAATTTTTGAAAATGGTGTAAATACAGCAATTTTAAGTTTTTTATTACTAAAATATTTTTTGGGTGTACGAAAGCGTTTCAATTTATGCCCGTAATTTCCCTGTGGAAAAATTACCGATCATAGCACACGAGCACTGACTCGTTCTTAGTGACAGTGATCAATCATTGGACCGGTTCTTTTATGTAAAACCGAGCATGAGGTTGCCAGAGAAGGGATTAAATTTTACTCTGTTAATAGTCACACAACTGATGCAAAAGAACTTGCCGCAGGTTTAACACAAAACAACCAGTCAAAGAACTGACGCAAAAGAACCTGTCCCAGGACTAACACAAAACAGCCAGTCACAGAATTGGCTCACTGCTACGAATTTAAAATAAAAATTTCAAAAATACACTATCAACTGACTATCGTTATCCCTAAATTACCGTTACCAAAATAATTGAAATACCGTTATCCATAAAATATCGTTACGATGTAACTGAAATACTGATTTCCGTTAAATAAATAATTAAATTTAAAAAGAAAATTATAATTTTTATAAATTTCTCTTTTATAAAAAAGTTTACAAACTTTTTAGAGTAAATTTAAAAAGAAAATTATAATTTTTATAAATTTCTCTTTTAAAATTTTAAAGGCAAATGTTGGCTAATAATAGAGCATACAAAATTAATAAGTCGCAAATTTTAAGATCCATTTATCATAAATTTATACATTTAAATCTTGAAAATGCAATCAACTGTGGACAAATATGACTCCTGTACTGTTTTTAAATTGATAGCTCATTTTGCAACTTTTGATAAAAACAAAATTTATAATTTATATGTCTAAATTCACAACTATGGACATTTGAAAACTTTAGTCAGTGGCTAAAATTACCCTGCAATATTTGTGTAATTATTTTTTACCGTAATCAGCTTTTCAATACGCACTGGACCGATTACGCTCTTTGGATAGGTCGTGTTTTTACCAATCATGGTCTATGTTCTTCGCTACTGGTCTTTCGGTTTCTGTCAAAGAATAGTCACAGGGTCGGCTTTTCAGACTGGTCCTATTTACACGGTACAGTGGAGAAAAAAGTACTTTTTTGAATAAATTTACCTAAAGCTCACAGTTTAAAACAAATTTGAAAAAAAATATTTTCTTTACTGCTACTGATTAGTATCAAATACAATTATCTTTAAGTTAAAAAAAATTTCGTTTATATCTAAAAAAAATTTCAAAGCAAAAATAAATCAAAATTAAAATTACGCTGACTTTGCTAATTTATTGACAATATCAAATAAATAATTTTTAAAAATCAGCCATATATAACATAGTTAAACACCGAAAAATGCATCGGGAATGTGACTTATAAATTTTGATAGGTTTAAGGACGTAGATCACGAAAATGAGCAACACATTTTAATATTAGCTCCTGTTTTTGAAATATTAGCGAACTTTTATAAAAAATCTAGTTTTTTCTTTAGAATTTCTAATTAATTCATATACCTGAATATACCATAAATAACTTTTAATATGGTTTTAAAGTATTGACATTGAGCATTTAAAACCACATCAATTAATTGCGATTTGGCTAAGGATGTTAGATATCCTTGCAGTTAAAGTGAAATTTTTTGCGAATATTATAAAATTCCGTAATCGTATTTGCCAAATTTTGGCATATGACGTTAATTTATATTCCACTTAATTTATTTCATCAAAGAAACCCATAACGTGTGTATCAAAATATTCAGAAAATTCAATCTGAAATACAAATTTTATAATTTTTTTTTATACAAATTAATTTTGTATGATTTACTATAAAGAAAATATAAAAAGTACATTTTTAATTTAAACTCCTTATTTTTTAGGAAAACTCACTTCAAATAGCTAAAACTTGGTTGTTTTTGATTAGAAAACATGTGTTTAACTGTTTAACTCTTTAACTAAAAAATAAAGTTCATAAATTAAGTAACCAGTGATGTTTACTAAGGATATGTATTTAAATTTTGGATCTTCTCTTTGCTGTAGATTTTGTATTAAAGATATCGTGAAAAGTTACAAATTTCAACTTTAAATAACATTTGAAAATAACTGCCAGTCAAATTTTCAACTTAATTAGTTGAACTGGCAACTGTGGTAATAATTAACAGAACTAAACATAGCTTTACAGAAAATAAGTTCGCAGTAAATTTCGTCATACTCAACAAACTAAGTCACGTTACGTTTTTAACTTAACTAGTTGAGTTAAATATATGATGTTTACCATTTAACACTTTAAGGCACTAAGAAAGTTGATGAAGGCCGTTGCGGAAAGTTAACTCCATTCATGCAGGTGTCAAATAACTTTTTTCTAAGTGTTTTTTCTGTTAATTAAAGTAAATTATCACAACTAAAATTATAAGTTTTCTGTTAATATGGAAAAAAATATTCATGATCTTTAACCGAACTAACCAACATCTCACACAAAATTTAAAATTATAAATAAAAAAAAGTTTTTTGCTAATATTTCTTTAACTATGTCTAACATTGAAATTCTAAAGCCATATTCGTGATCTACGTCCTAAAGTTATTTATAAATTAAAGGACTCAACTCTGAAGCATTAATTTTTATCTGATTTTGTTGAACGGTGTAATCGATCTGAAGTCTAGTGAATTCATTTTCAAATTAGTTTTCAACTGGGAGACGAAGGCAATTTTGCTCAAAAAATGTTTAATTCCCCACTGTGCACGGTATAGTTAGATTAAGAGATCCACGCAGAGAAAAAATATGATTGAACATAATTGTGGATACAAAATTTTCATATTATTATCCTAAGTAGTATATACATGATTCTAGCTGATCATATTATGATTACCAAGGATGATTTTACAGTCATTTAGGATCATAATATATCATTTAGGATCATAATATATTATGATTGGTGCGCCTTGCAATCATAACATGGTGCTCTTAAACTATCATAATATGATGATGTTTTCTCTGCGTGTGGGATTTTTCGTGCCGGTCCTGTTTGCCCGGTTCATTCAGCTGACCTCTTTTTTTCACGATTCAAACTTATCTCTCATTTAACAATTTTTTACTTTTTAATAGACACATTTTTCATTAAGGATATTTTGTTTATGACCAATTTTTATATAAATATTTTATTAAATTTGGATTCCTGCACGAGCTAATAATGTTCAGTTTTTTTATTATTTGTTCGACATCAATAAAAATCTATTTGTACCATTTTTTACTCGACTTTTCGTCCATTAAAATTTATATCGATAATTTTGTAAACTTGGCTTTAAAGCTTTTTTTTTTTTTTGCTTTAAAATTTTTACTAATAATCTTCTTTTCGTACAGCTTCTAATTTTCCCCAAACAGGTTCTGACATTGATATTGCTGGCTCAAGTTCGGAAAATGATGAGGCCCGTCTTAACAACATCAACAAAAAACATGGAGCATCACCATTTGGACGACGACATTTTCCTAGAGATTCTGGTTGCTATGAAGGATCTCCAGTACCGACATCACAAACACCTACACAGACACTGGCTTCTACAGATGACTCAAATAGTCTTGATGATGTAGTTACAAAATGTTCTAGTGAGATAATGAAACGTGTGGAGAGTGCCAAGAGAATAAAAGATAATCCATTTAAAACCAATACCGCACTACCACCGAGAGTGGGTAAAAGAGGTCTACTGGGTACCGGTTTAATGGCCGACGATACTTTAACACGAGGCGGAGGTCTTAGTGAGAAGTCGAGTGATTCGGGGGTCAGTAGTAGTTCGCTGTCTTCGGGTCCTATGAAAAATAGCACTTAACATTTGCCTACCATACTCGCCCATGAGCTGCTATTGGGCGTGCCTATGTCGAGTAGTGGCGAAACATTATGTGGTGCGGTTTCACCTACCACTTCAGTGGCATCCGTGGGATTACCTGGTTGTAGTAATACTACAAATTATTTAAGATCTTTAGCTACAGATGAGATTACCTGCAATACACTACCACATGTACCAAGTACAGCGGCTAGTGGTTCATCATCGAGTGGCTCTTCAACAGCTACAATCTCAAATAATTTACAATTAAATCGTAATCTTGTTATGTTACGTAATCACTTACGTAAAAATACAAATAATACAACAGCAACAACCACATCAACAGCAACAACAACAAATAACATTAGCAATAGTACCAGTAATAGTCGAGAGACTTCAAAGGAACAATAGCCCAGTTCTTCAATACTACTACCACTACTACTACTACTCATTGTTGTAACTAGTACATCATAAAAATGTATGTATGTATTACATTTTGAATATACCTAAAAAAAAAGAAAAAAACAAACATATAAAAATATATTTAATTTAAGTCTTATATATATTTTGTTTCTTATTTAACTTTTAGTTTAGTTTCTTTTTAACTACAGTGGACGAAATAATTATAAGTTCACCCATCAAAATATGAATTTTTAGCATAATATTCGAAATATTTAAAAGTTTTTGCTACCACATACAAGTAAAAATGATACCAGCATACTGAGAGAATTATCTGCATGATATCGATGAATTTTTGCATTAGATCTATGAAGTGTCACTGGAATTCGTCCATTGAAACTTTTTTTATATTAATAAAGTTCTTCATAACAGTTTATGAAAATTTTCATTTTATTTATTTAAATATTCATACAACTACATATGAATTTTTTACAGAAAGTTTAAGAAATTGAACATTTACATTATGAAGAAAATTTCATTAGTATAGTAAACAATTTCATTAAAACTCGTCCAAAAAAAACCCCAAACCCCTTTCGATCCATTTGAGGATATTTTTTTAATTTCGGTAATTTCTATAACATTTTTAGTGATTTTTTTTCGGTCATGGACAATTTTGTTCATGTTTACTATTTTGGTGATTTTGAAATTTTTTGTTTCAATTTTGATGGTTTTATTTTGAAAATTTTTTTTACCAATTTTTCAATTAAATCCATTTTTTTTTTTAAATTTTTGGTGATTTTTTTAAACTTTGTAACTTTTTTACTTTGCTGTAATTATGGGTTAAAACAACCGGAAATTTTGTCCAATGAAACTTTTCACTAAATTAATGGAGTTGTTGATAATTTTTATATTGTTGACCTGTTGGGTTGTTATGTGATGAATTTAGTTCGGCTTAAGGTCATGTGTTGCAATAATAAAAACCAAATTTTTAAATTTTGTTTTTAATTATTATTTTCGATATTTCGGACAATTTTATTGTCCATCTTCAGGAAAATCTAAACAAAAATACATTTGTAACAATTTTATTAAAAATATACACATAACAAATAGACATAAAAGATTACATACATTTAGTTATCTGAATAATAACCGCGGAGTTAAAACGTCTATCCTTGTTTGAAGTTTCTGTTCAACTAATTTGATTTTATTTTTCTGTACTTGTCTACTATGTGTCTGTCTACTTGTCTACTTGTCAGTGTCTGTTTTGTAATTAAGTCTTTGATCAGCTGGTGTGTCAATTATGTAGAGCATTTCAAGAGAAAATCTCTTTGCATAATTACTCTCTTTCTGTAAAATGCTCACGTCATTAAATTTTGGTTTATGCCCTGTCAAAGTACTATGGGCCGCGAGTACAGTTTTTTGCGCAATTGGTTTATGTAGTGCCCTATGTTCTGACTTATGGGATGCAAGTCGTGTTTTTAGTTTGGTTTTTGTAGTCCCAACACACACTTTGTTGCATACATTGGACCCGTCTCTTCCACAATGGATTTTATATATTACGTTGGATTTATCTTCGTTTTCTAGCTTTGTTTTAGTTTTGCTGAATAATTTGTTAACTGTGTTTTAAGGGCGACTTCGAATTTGTCCTTTATCATAAATATTTGAGTTTTAAATTCTCTCCGAATAATTTGGCACATAGGTTACCGATTTATAAATTTCTGTGGCTTGTCTTCTTCTCGGTGAGTTTTCTTATTGTTACCGTGTTTAATCAATTCTAGTATTGTCTTTCTAGGGAAATCATTTTTCATAAGTATTTTTATAATTTTATCCTTATTATCCCTGAGAAAGACGTTGTCGCTTATCTTTAGTACTCTCTGTATAAAATTAGCTGCAGTGTTTATAATTATCCTTCTGGGATGTTTTGAGTGGAAGTTGATAAGTCTTCCCGACGAAGTTGGTTTCTGGTACCAATCTAGCTTTAATGTATTACCTTTTTTTATTATTATGGAGTCTAAATATGGCATCTGGTCACCTTTCTCCTCTTCTTTAGTGAATTGAATTTGGCGGTGGTATGAATTTAAAATGTTCAGAGTATCTTCTACTTTATCCTTTTTCAAAATGCAAAATAAATCGTCTACGTATTTTGTGAAAATTCTAGGTTTTATGTCCATAATTTCAATTGAATGATCTAAAAGCTCCTTCATTAATATATCAGCAATGACTGGCGATGCCGGAGACCCCATAGGCATCCCTTTTCTTTGTTCATATACATGATTATCATATTTAAAATAACGAGTATCTTTTATACAAAATGTTAAAACTTCCATGAACAATTGTTTTGGAATTTTTGTATATTTTTCAATAATATTCCACTTATCATCAATGGTCCTAAGGGCTAGATTTACCGGGATGCTGGGAAATAAGGCAACCACATCAAAAGATATGAGTATTTCATCATCAGTTATTCATAAAATTCACGTGAATCACGAACAAAAGTCACTTACCCTTTTAATGTGGTATTCTCCATGTCGAAACATAGTTTGCAAAAGCGAAATTTCTGGAGCGTTGGCTTCTCTCGAAGAGTTAGGGTTCCAAAATAATCCCAAACAAGTGAACCTTGTCCTTTTCGTTCCGTTAGTGAAGTTTTCGAAAACGATTTCACAATTTTATTTTTTCTTAAAATTGCTTCGTAGTCTTTTACCTTATAATTTGCGTCATTTTTGAAAAACGTGGTTTCATCAAAACCATCCTCATCTTCCGAGCCAGAGGATTCGCTCACATTTGCTTCAATATCCTATGCAACCGGATCTTCCACTTCCTCCGGATTCTCAGATGGCAAAAAATAATTGGCGATTTTTGAATGTTTTTTTCATATTATTTGTTTTTTTTCAATATTTTGCTTTTTAACTGTTTACTTTTCAGTTTTAGCTTGAAAAGTTACATGAGTATTGAGTAGTACTTAATAATACTTTTGTTTTCTAATACTAAATACTCAAGAACACTTAAAAAACCGAATTAAAAATTTCAGCTCAGCCGTTAAAAATCCGCTGGCAATTAGCCGCCGATCAGCCGACTAATTCAGCAGCGGCGCAGCTCGAATAAAATTTCGGCGACGCGGCTAAACCGTCAGACGCGCCGTACGGCTTGCGTCTCTGGTCTAGTCTGATTTAAATTAATAGTGTTTATAAATTTTAGAGAAAAACGTTTATTCTTCTTCTTAACCTCAACCTTTCAAAATGTTTTTTTTTAAAATGTTAAGTTTTCTTTGATCTTCTTTTATTTTATTCTTCTTAGTTTAGACGAGCTTGAGATCATTTATTTATTTCCAATATTTCGTCTCCACATTGGGTGACTTCTTCAGGGAACAAATATTACAATTTGAAAAACTTGTGTTAATAATTAAAAAATATTTTCTGTTAATGAAGTGATTGACAGAAAATATTTTCGATTTCCCGCCTTTAAAAAAAAAAATATAATATGTATATAAGTTTTTAATTATTAAAACGTGTTTTTCAAATTGTAATATTTGTTCCATGAAGAAGTCACCCAATGTGGAGACGAAATATTGGAAATAAATAATTAATAAATAAATGATCTTAAGCTCGTTAAAACTTAGTACTTTTTTTTTAATTTCACTTACTTTCCGAGAAAATTTATTTATACTGTTTATCTGCCCGAAACCAGTCAAACTAAATGGCGTTTTTAAAAAATTCGTCAAAAATACATTTTTCATCCGATCAGTACGGTTTTAAGCAGCAATGTAATCTAGAAGTCTACCACTTTAAAACTGCATTTAAAGCATTGCGAAATTTTGTGTTATATAAGTGATATTTTTAACAGAATGTAGATACAGTAGACTCGCGGTAACGTGAACTATTAAAACCTGAGCGTGTTCACGTTTCCGAAGTTGTTCATGTTTACGAAGGTGTAATTTTTTACATCTTAAAAATAAAATAGACATATATTTAACTCAAATTCATATTTTTTTGTATTAATTCATATTCATATTTGCTTTGCTAAGCTAGTCACGCTTGATCCTCTTTTTATTTTTTCTATTACATCCACTTTTTTCCTTTAAAAATAAAAAATTTGGTAGTTCTTGCGACATTTTTCACGACACACTTTATATTAAACTAAAAACAAAATAAGCAAATCAACAGCGCGAGTTACACAAATGCCAGAATATATTCATAAGCAATCATTTACGGGGATTCCCAATTTTTAAAAAGTAGTGACATCCACTTTTTCCTTTAAAAATAAAAAATTGGTAGTTCTTGCGACATTTTTCACGACACACTACATTAAACTAAAAACAAAATAAGCAAATCAACAGCGCGAGTTACACAAATGCCAGAATATATTCATAAGCAATCATTTACGGGGATTCCCAATTTTTAAAAAAGTAGTGACATCCACTTTTTCCTTTAAAAATAAAAAATTTGATAGTTCTTGCGATATTTTTCACGACACACTTTATATTAAACTAAAAACAAAATAAGCAAATCAACAGCGCGAGTTACACAAAATGCCAGAATATATTCATAAGCAATCATTTACGGGGATTCCCAATTTTTAAAAAAGTAGTGATTGCTTAAAAATGTTCAAAAGAAAACAACGTTTTCTATGTTCCATTAATTTTACATTTGTTCACGTTACATTTGTTCACTACAAAGTAGTCAGTGTAAAAACAATTATGTTCATGCTACCCGGTGTTCACGTAAGGTGGTGTTTTTGTTATCGCAAGTCTACTGTATATGTTATTTGGACGATTTTATAAACACCAGCAGTCATTTTGCATGGTTTTTTGATGAGTAGGTATAAAATAAATTCCGGTCATTCTAGTGTTAAACATAAATGAAAATTAGTCAATAAATGAAAATGAGTCAAATGTTTCTGACATTACATACACTTTGGTGTAAGTCTTCCAAAATGTTCTTCATTTTGTATAAAAAACATCAATTTACAACCGTTTTTTCAATAAAATGCATAATTTTTTTTTTAGAAAAGAACGCTGCTCACAGAAATTTTACTTTAAATACCTATAATGAACTTGTGAAATACTTACAGTATTTCAGTAAGAAAAACGTAAAAAAAATTTTAAATCTTTTGCCGAAAACTAAACTTTTATTTATTTCATAGTGAATTTTCATTGTTGATCTATAAATTGTGTGTGAGATGTTGATTAGTCCCAACAAACCAAACGATATCATAACGATATTATAAAGATATCATTTCGATGATAAGTTGGCCCGAGATTGATATCATTATAGACTCATAAGCAATAGGTACTGTGGAGAAAAATACACACTCGATAAAGATATCGTTATTCCATGAAATAACGATATCGTTATGATATCGAAAATTTAAGGCAGCGCGATAAAAATTTCGAAATATTCCAGAATATTTGTCGTTATTTTATCGTTAAATTTATCACATATGATATATTCAACGATTTCTATGTCTGTAATGATATTTTAAATAATAAAAATTACGATATTTTTTAAATAAAAAAAAGGTTTATTGAATAATTTAATATGCGTTTTATTTTTTCAAAATAATGAAATAACTAAAACTAAGTTATAAAAATAAACTAAAATGAAGTAATAAAATCGGTTTAAATGAAAAATAGGGAAAAATAGTCAAACAAGGAAGTTTTTTAAACATAATTAATTCAAGGGCAATTAAAAATAGAAAACACATAAGAACAGATTATGGGTATTTTAAACGGGATAAAAAGCAACAAAAAATTACTTATCATGTAAAAATTCACATGCATGTAATACAATAACATATCAATATAAAGTTTTGAATGAATTTAAGTCTATAAACGTTATTAACAAAACAAATATGTATGTTTTATTTAAGATTTTGAAATGTATTTTTCTTGCTTAGATAAACGATCATTGGCATATGTAAAGTATTTTTTGGTGGTAAATTTGCAATTCTTTAGGATATTTTGTTAAAAAAGCATCTGCAATTTAAATAAAACTTAGTTCAGTTTAAATTTTATTATATTATTTATATTAAAATACCTTGTAGAGCTGCAGTAGTTGCTAATTTTGAGACACAGGTTTTATTATTCAAGCCGCTCCAATTAAAATCTTTGGCTGTGCTGTCAGCTACTAATAATCTTCATGATTTAAACACAAAATCTTTGTTGCATGTAGCAGATACTTGTCTTATGACGTTTGCTGCCTAAAAAAATATTAAACATACAATTTTAAATTTGATTGCGCGGCCTAACTGTAGAATATATAGTTCGCAATATACTTTTGTATAGGAAATTTCATAGAATTTGAGTACAAATATTTTTTAAATTCTAAGAACTTTCATCTATTGAACAATGTAAGGATATTATTACATTTAAACCAAGGTTGTCTGGCAATGCCGTAAAATACTGTTATCGATGCAAAACACATTCAACTGACTGCCGTTACATTTAAAATATCCTTACCCTTAAAAGACTGTTAGAGAAATAATTTAAATACTGCCACTAAAATCCCGAAATCTGGTTAAAACTACATTTTAAAATCTATTTTCTGTACAAAAGTAAAAGGTATCAGCTGATCGCAATCCAGTTTAAATTAGATTTCGTGGGTACCAAAACTGTGGTAATGAAAAAAGTCGTGTATCTTCAAATAGTCGCGATATTCAAACAGTTTCTTAACAAAATTGCATATCGTCGCTACGCCTATCGAATTAGGTATGTGTAATTGATTTTTTTTGGAGCAGTCCAATAAAACGGCTTTATTTTGACCCTTGCAACGGATAAAATTAAGGTATTTTGTTGGTACCTTAAAACAAAAATAAAAACACTTTTTAAAAACATCGCAAAAAGATAAAATAAAGGATTTTTTTTTCAACTTTAAGAAATACATGGCTTGTTCCGCAAGCGTAGCGGCGACAGATATTTTATGCGAGGGAATGCATAATCCAATTTACTTTAAGGATACCAAAAAGTCATCCCATGCTTTAAATGGTGTTTGTGTTTGTTATATTGTTAAAAAAAAACTTACCGCTGGTGTCAGGAAACGGGTGGTAGTATTAAATATATCCTCTTTCCAAAACAAAATCTTTATCGCTGGGGCTAACAAACGTACAAAGCCTTGGATTCTTTGTTAACCTTTACTTACCAAAATTGTTTAAGAAGATATTGTTTTTTCTTGTATAAAGTTAAATAATTTTAAAAATTAATGAAAAGTTTGTTAATGAAAGTTTGTTTTTATTTGTTTTGAAATATCTTTGAAGTTTTTTCCAAAAACAAAAATTTTTTTGAATATCGCAAAAACGTTCACATATTTTTTTAAAAACGATATCATAAATGATACAGTATCATTTCTTGGTTTATTGGGGTTCGGTTAAAGATCATGAATATTTTTTCCATATTAACAGAAAAATTATAATTTTTTTTTTTATTTGTGATAATTTACTTTAATTAACAGAAAAAACACTTAGAAAAAAAGTTATTTGACACTTGCATGACAAAAATCGCTAACAAATATCGAAAAATTATTAAAACTCTAACAACAACTGCAGCAAATGGATCGATATGGGTTTAATATCGACTGGTATTATTATTACTTTTATGTTGTAGAAAAATCTTTGATATATTGCAAATATTTTTGAAAAATACTCACAATTCATGGGTAAACTTAAAACTATTTCATACACTGTATAAAGTTATTTAATTTCTAAACCACTTTTTTAATACAATTTGAAATTATTTGAAATTGTATTAAAAAGTTAAGCATTTAAATTTAAATCAATCTATTTTTTACGATTGATTTTCTTTTTGTATTATTTTGATATTTTTTTTTCTTCTATTTTATGTGTTTATTTTATACGTTTTTATTTAATTTAATTTTGAATATAAGTAAAAAAAAAATGCTGTGATTCTTTAAATAGAAACAAAAATAAAATTAAAAAACAATTTTTGTATAATGTTTCGTCGTTCAGTTCAAATGTACAGTGTAAAAAAAGAAGATAAACTAAAAAAGAAAAAACCTAAACAAAAACTCAATAACATAAAAAATACAATAGAGACATTTTTCTTTAAAGTATTTTCTATTTAATTATACTTTTTCTCAGGTGATGGCATTTATTATGTATTGTATGCAAAAAAATATAACAAACGAAAATCTATAAAAAAAAAAATATAAAGTTACAAAAAAAATAAAAATAAAAATTCCCAACCCGCCTCTTATGTATTCTTTAAATAACTATAAATATAATTCTAAATAAATATATTTTAATTGTAAATATTTTTTTTTTCAAATTTATTTGAATTTTCTATAAATTATTATTTTAATTGTTTTTTATCAAATCAATTTTTTTTTATAATTTTGTTCAAGTTCAGTGAAACGCAAACAAAAAAAAAAAAAAAGGGAAAACAAACATGCCACTTATATACGTCCAATTATTTTTATACACACAATTGTCCAATGTGTTTTTTTTTTTTTTAAATTAGCCATCTGGAGCATCATGAATGAACTTGTTTTTAGTTATTTTTACCCAGCAAAAACAGAAATTACCAAGTTATTAATGGTGTAAGTAGCCCACAAAGGATTTCACTAGTTATATAATCATATAATATTATTGTGGGCGCTGTGGTGTAACGGTTAGCGCGTTGGCCTGTTACACAGATGTTCCCGGGTTCGATTCCCGTTGACGGCAACATCAATTTAGAAAAATAATATGTATGAGTTTTCTATCCTTCATATGTATCGCACCTCCCACCTTCGGTGTTCCCATAGCACTTAACCCCACCGAAGTAAAATAATTAATCAGGGCTATGAACCAAAAAGCTTCAATAAGTTCGCCAACTCTCCATCAGGTGGCGAGCAACAACTGTTCTATGACTTATCATCTCGCGCAATTACAGTGTTGCCATATCTGAAGCCCTTCATCTCCCCCCACCTTTCATCTCTTTACTATCCCCTTGCCAAAGAAAGCAACACATTAATAAATAGGAAGAATTTCCTGAGTGTTGCTTCTCTTTTTATAAAAAAAAAAAAATGGATATAAATATATCTGATTTTATATAATTTTAGACGATAGTAGGTATGTTTTTTGTGACTTAAATTTATGCTTAAAAGTATTTAAGTTGAATTTTAAAATTTCAACAAATCAACAATTTTAAAGACCCGAATATTTTTAAATGGATCATAACAAAATGTTTAAAAATGATCAAGAAATAATTAAGTGCTTCAAAAAATATATAATTAAGTGTTTTTTTATCTGAAATTATATAAAAGAAATCACTTGCAAATGATTTCGTTATGAAATTAATATGGTTTTATGTGAAGCCATCTATCTATCTATATACATATATAAAATACAATGTTTGTATGTTTGTCCTCTATAGACTCTAAAACTATCCAACCGATTTGGCCCAAGCCGGTTTCATTTGAAAGGTTATAGTCCAAATTAGGTTTTCGGCTATATATATTTCAAGTGGGCGTGGCCCCTCCCACATAAATTGTATAACATCATATATCTTGACTATTATGATAACAAGAGTTTTGAAACATTGCAGTATCCCATATGTTACTGATTTGAATAATCAGAAAAAAATGGGCGGGATCGGACCAGTGGGAGTGGCAGCTCCCATACAAAGTAAATATTTAATATCATATATCTACAGTACTATAATGGCCATAATCTTAGAAATTTGTGCACGTTGATTATATTATGAATAGTCATGGGAAAATTGGGCGGGATAATACCAGTGGGCGTGGCAGCTCCCATACAAAGTGATTATTTAGCTCATATACAAAATTAATATTAATATTAAATATCTAGGGTTCTATATTAGCTATATAGCCTTCAAATTTTGTACGAGTCCATCAATTACAAATATAAGTAGTCGAAGTGAAAATGGGCGGAATGGGATAAATTGCCGTGGTACCAAAAGCAAAAAACAAATAAGCATTAATATAAATTATCACATGCAAGACTTTTTGCAAGGTTATTTAATAATGTTGTTCAAAATTGTTTTAGCGTTCCTCATAGTCCTAGAATAAATTAAAAAGGTAAAGAAGTAAACAATAAATTTTATGATATGGGGTGCATTAAACCATATCATAAAATTTAATGCACCGGTAATAGGTGACGTCGCAGTTCTTATGGCAGTTGTTTTCAGCTATTCATTTTATATACTTCAGCAAATAAAGGCGATATAAGGACAAAGAGGCGTTGGGCTTCCCATGAAATTACAAATTTTAAAATGATTTACTAATGTGAATTTCTTTTTTTTAATTATTTTTTTGCGTAAAAGAAATTTCTTGATTTAAAGAATTAATTACAATTAAAATTTGAAGGCAAAACAACGTTTGCCTGGTCAGCTAGTATGTAATAAAGTCTTTACTTGCAGATAACTTAATTTGAACTTAACCAAAATATGTATGGGTTTATATATAAATCTGTATATAATTATAGGGAAAATATTTTCAATATGACGTCCAATATAGTTTAATAAGACTTAGCATGGCACCATATATATTCAAATCGATCACTACATACATATATTTCGATTATTGTTGTATGGCTAATGTAGTTATATATGGAGTAAGATTTTGAAACATATAATAATATCAAATACCATATAAAAAAAAAATCTCAATAGGAATTATCAGATGCATTTGCATATATTGATATAAGCCGTAATGTGACTCCAGTTAAAGTCAGTATGACTTAATCACATTATAAAGGGTGATTTTTTAAGAACTTTCGGATATGATTTAAAAAAAAAAATACACATGCAATTCAGAGAAATGTATGAAATCTTTATTTGAGTCGATAGAACGATCTATATGATTCAATGCTTTGGCATACTCTCTCCAACATATTGGCCGGTATCTCACGAATAAATTCTTCCATATTGGCTTCCAGTACGTCAACCGTTGCGGACTTGTCCCTATAGACATGAGCGTTAACATAGCCACACAAAAAATAATCTAACTGCGTTAAAACTCACGATCAAGGCGGTCAATTGGCCGGCCCCCAAATGTCAAATAAACTGTTCACCGAACTTGTCTCTCATTTGGGCCATTGTTTCGCGTGCTGTGTGGCATGTGGCACCGTTCTGTTGAAGCCACATGTCATCCAAGTCCAGCTCTTCCATTTTGGGCAAAAAAAAATTGTAATTATCGCACGCAAGCGCTCGCCATTGACAGTAACGTTCTTGCCTTCGTCGTCTTTCAAAAAGTACGGTCCAATGATGCCACCGGCCCATAATCCACACCAAATAGTGTATTTTTCGGGATGCATTGACAGATCTTGCAATGCATCTGGCTGCTCTTCACACCAAATACGGCAATTTCGCTTGTTCACGTATTCATTCAACCAGAAATGAGCTTCGGCGCTGAACACAATTATCCGATAAAAAAGTGGATCTTCGTCCAACTTCGCCAGCGCCCATTCACCAAAAGTTAGTCGTTGTGGTAGGTCGTGTGGCTTCAATTCCTGCACCAGCTGTATTTTAAAAGGTTATACACCCAAATCCTTCCGCAAAATTTTCCACGTAGTGGAGTAGCAGATTCCCAATTGCTGCGAACGGCTCCGAATCGATAATTCACGGTCAGTAACAACATTTTCGGATTCAGCTGCAATATATTCCTCTGTCCGCACTCTACGTATGCGTGTTGGTGGTTTAATATCCAATAATGTAAATTTGGTGCGAAATTTAGTCACAAGATTCCGAATAGCCGCCTCAGAAGGTAGCGCAAACTGACCATAAATTGGAAGAAGTGCGCGATGCACTTTCTTAACCGAGCCTGAATTTTGATAATAAATTCAATAATCAACAAGCGTTGTTCGGTTGTGAGTTGATTCATGGTTAAATTATAGACCAAACTGAACATATTTAACAGTAAGATGTTACAGGAAAATAGCTGAGCTGCCAAAAACAGTGTTGCAAAAAGAAAGTTGCTAAAAATATTTATATGACTGCATATAAATATTTTTATCCGGGATTAGAATAAAAAAAAATGTGAAATCGATAATTATGTAACCAATTACCACAGTAACTCATTATTTTGCAAGTAAATATAAGTACTTCTGTAACCCCTTATCAGTAAGTCATTATTTTGTATTTTAAAGTAATGCAACAGGTATTGACTAATCATTACTTGGTAACCTATTCGGTAATGACCTGTCTTTGCCATGTTTTTGCTGGGTATATTTGTTTAATTTTCTTTTCCAGCTATAATATAAAATATGATTGTGATATGTATTAGATGCATGAGGAAAATATTGAAAAAATTCTTTCATTATATTATTTCCTTGAAAATTTCATAAATATCTTTGGGCATCTTAAATGAAATGTAGCTTTCATTCAGTTGTATTAATTATATATAAAGTTTTTTTTCGTAATTACTTTTTTTGTTAAAAAAAAAATACAGTGTGCGCAAAAAGTTGTTACAGTATTTTATCACTAAAAGTAATCAAGAACTTTCCGATCTTGTAAAATAATAAACTAATTTTTAACACAGTGTTCCTTTTTCGACCCAGTACTTTTAAACGGTATATTTTTTTTTTACTGAATAAAGATAATTCAGTGGTTTAAAAATTATAAAATAATTCAACATCTTGAGATGAATAAACAAATTGTGGAAAATTTTTATCCAGAGTTGCCAAATAATTAGTTGAAAAAATCAATTTTTTAACTTTTTTGATGGAATTTTTTTTTAAAACGATTTAAAAATTTAAAAAAGGTTAGTCTTTTATATTTTTGATTGTAATGTTGATGAAAAATGCGAAAATGTACTTCTCAGCAACACTCATAGAAATAAACCTATAAAAATAGAAGAAAAATTAGTTTAAAAAGTGATATATGTATACTAGGCCGGGTCGATTTCGCTCAACGTTCAAGGGATCAAAATAAGAAACTTTGCCGAAGGAACCATACCTCTAAAACGAATTCTGATGTCCCGACTTTTGACCAGTAGGGTCAAATTTTGAAAAATCCCACTTTGACCCATTTATAGTGCCCCAATCGAATCCAACCCAATCGAATATAATTTATACATTCATCTGCTAGAGTGTCTTCCGGAGAAGAAATTGAGACCCTAATCTTTTAAAGACTCCTCCTACTTTCTGAAATATCTCTATCCCCAGATTTGTACATTTTGCTATAAAACACGGCTAAAAAGCCCTCTTTCAACTTAAATTTCAACCCCTTAACGGTCACCTAGAATGATTATTTATGCATTATTCTTCTCCCGGAGAAGAAGTAGCTTCCATAATCTTGGAGAGATTCCTCCTACTTTCTGAAATATCAAAGTTGGCCTTTTTTTTAAAATTTGACCCTACTGGTCAAAAGTCGGGACATCAGAATTCGTTTTAGAGGTATGGTTCCTTCGCAAAGTTTCTTATTTTGATCCCTAGAATACGATTTTCCTTGAACGTTGAGCGATTTTTAAATCGACCCGCTTATGTATAGTATACCCTCCTGCATAATGGGCTGGAAGGTTTAATGAGGTTGCAGAAAACGCTGCTAAAATTAATAGTTTTTGTTTTGCAAATATTAATAAAATAAGAACAGCAAAAATAAAACTGTTAACTTTAAAAAGTTTAAGTTATATTCGAATTAAATATTAGTTAACTGAAAATAGCAATTTACTCTTAACTGTAATATCAAAAATTATTTTGCTATTTACCTAAAATTAATTGAATGTAAATAACAGTAGATTTTGCTAAAATCAATAGAAATTTTTGCTAAAAAATTGTAGATTGCTGTTTGCAGCAGGGAAGATTTTTATTCGCATTAAAACATATTTTTTTTTTGATTTAAAATTTGTTTATGATTTTTTTTGTTTACTAATATTTAGCAAATTTTTTTGCTGATTTTAGTAGATTTATTTGTTAAGTTAAATTAGCTAAAACTTAGCTCAAATATAACTAAAAATTTGTAGATTTAATAGATTTATTTTTCTATTCGTATCTTACTAATATTTAGTATAAAATCTGGTAATTTTAGCAGTTTTTTCTGTAACATCATAATATTTAGTAGTTTTAGCAAAACTTTGTACTAATTGTTTTCCATCAGTGTATAAATTAGTTCAACGATTGTATATCATTTTTGAAAATCTGATCGATCGTACTATGACATTTTCCAAGTACACTCTAAAAAAGTTAACAAAGTCATAAAAAAAATGTTGCTTGGTATACCTCAAGCTATATAAAATTACATCATTTTTCAAATTCTGTTCTTGAAACCCAATTCCATTAAACGGCGCAAAAACAATATGGAAAAAAACTGCAAAAGTTAAAAAATCGGCATATTTTGGTTTCACTTGTAAACCATAATACAACTTTTCATCAAGCAGCGATATGTAAATTACCTTTTCAATGGATGTATCACCAAGACTAGTGAGTCCATTTTGTATTGGTTTTTATTTGAAAGTTAAAAACCATGAGCAAAAAATAAAATGAACAAAAGAACTTTTGCAAGTTTTGAATATTTTTTTTTAATTTTTCCACTTTTGGTGAGGACGTTTCAATGTGAGACTTTGCACGTTATATTATTTAAGTACAGTCAACCTAGTCCTGTCCTTCGTTCCTCTCAATTCATAAATCCTTGAGAAATCAGAAGCATTTAAGGTCGGTTTCAACAGGTGTCGAAAATTTTTTAAGTACAGCATATCATAAAACTGAATCTTGCTGGAAACTACCTGTTTTATGTTAAGTTTTTTTAACTTTTCCTTTTTAAATTGGGGCATTTTGACCCAAACGGGGCAGAAGAATTAAAACATCAATAATACGCTCAGGGAACTTCTGCTGTAAATAGTATATTTATTTTGAAGTGAAAAAACAATCATTTGTAGAAGAACTTACAGTTTTGACTACAATTGTAGTTTATTTGAAAAAACCAACCACATCAAATTACTGTATTATGATTTTACATTCATTTCATTTAGTATTTTTTTTTTATTTAAAAAACAAAACAAATACAGGGTTGTTTATTTTTCATATTTGCTACAATTGTGGTTAATTTTTTTAACAGTAAAAAAAAAATGACAATGTTAGTTAAATTTGCTGATAAGTAAGTCGTCCTTTCTTCAAGTGAAATTTCATCTGTTTTTAACCACATTTGCAGTGGTCTTTACCTACATAATATTGTAAGTGCATACTCTGTCTAAATTGACTGCTTACCCATAACATGTGCTTTCGAAAACTGTTTCGAAGTCAAAATGCACTGCTGGGGGGTAATCTAATTCGATTCGAAAATTTTTTTTTTTTCGAATTCGGAAATTTAAAATGATATCCGTAATTAAAAGTCCTAAATTTTTTTATTTTGCGCTTTAACTAGATCATTATCTACACGTTTTCAACATTTTCACCCATTAAAAAGTACTTTTTATTACTTTATTTTCCATGTGAAAATTCTGTTCGTATCGAATTTCGTTTCAAATCGAATTACACATTAACCCCAATGCTTGATCCCCTATTTGGAAACATAAAATACTGGTAACATTAAAAAGTGTAAATCTTTAAATCCCTACTTTTTGCTCACACTGTATAGCAAATCAAAACCGAAAAAAACCAATAGACCAATGATTGCATGAAAAACATAGTTTTTTTAAAGCAATTCTAGCGAAAACGTATGATTCCTATATATTGTTACATGTATTTCATATGCAATTATCTACAGTAAAATAGAAATAACAAAAACCATAGACCAATTATGTATATGTTTGCTTTTATTTCTAATGTGTTTTTGTTAAAAACTCTTTGTTTGGTTACTAAAACAAGCTGCCAATTTTTACAAACTAAAATATTTAGAAATTTATTACAATTTCAGTTTTTTTCTTTTTATTTTTGTAAAATAAAATTTTATGGTCAAATCCGTCAATAATTAAGAAAATAAAACATTTAACAAAAAAAAAATGGTTAAATAACGAAAAGCCAAGTACGAAAAGCAATATTTTATGGGTTTAAAAGAAATAAAACACAAACTAAATCAAAAAACAAACGAAATTTTGTAGATATAAATGTATAGTTAAAAAAAACGTAATTACTTTAATATTAACATATAAAACAAATAAAACTACACACATGTAAATAACAAATTGTAAAATTATTATTAAACAACAAACAAAAATAAAAAATTCAAAAAATTATTAATAAAATCCAACTTTAAGCCATACAATCAGTAAATATTACTACTAGGAAACAAAGTTAGCAATAAAAATAATCAAAATATTAGATTAAAACAATTTATTAGGAGTGAAAAGAAAGTGGATGAAAACACATAAACACGTTTAAGATAAAAAGTGAAATGAATGATGAAATCTTAGTGAATAATTAAGAAATGATTATTAGTTAGAGCCAGTGAGTTTTTCGAAAACATCTTATTAAATTTTAAGAATTATTATTATTTTTTTTTTTTTTGTTGTTTAAAACTATTTAAAATACTGCAACAATATATATAATAAATATTCATATTTATAAATGTATAAAGAAACAAAATTATTATTTATTATATTTTATTTATATATATTAAAAAAAAAAAAAATATAGCAAATATTTACTGTTAAATATGTATAATTTTTTGAAAAAAGAAAAAATAAAAATAAAACAATTAGGGAATATATGAAAAAATATAAAAATATGAATTTTTTAAGTTTTTAATTAAGCACTTTTTAAAATACAAAAAAAAAATATATCTGAAACGCTTCTTTTTTTATATAAATATATGTATAAATATTAAAAAAAAAAACCATACAAAACTAAAACAACAAAAAGCAATTAGAGAAAAAACCTTAAAAAATATATATAATAATGTAAGGATGTCAAAAAAAATGTGAAGTTTGTAACGCTAAAAAGAAATTTTTAATTATAAAGACCAGAGTGAAAACGTTTACTTATAATCATGCATTATTTTATGGAAATAAATATATATTATTGCATGTTTTTATATGTAAATAGATATGTTTATATATGTTTATATATACAATTTTTTTCCTCTAATTTTTTTAATACAATGCCACCCACATATCGCTCATTTACTTCAAGACTGTCATAAGTCAAAGAAGACGAGTTTTGAGTTAATGATGCAGATTTATAAGTTATATCATGTTTTATATTGTGTACAAATTTCATATTAATATCATGTATACTTTTCGAGATAGAGTATAATAAAGGGTGTTTTTTATACAGCTATAAAACTTTAAGTTGGCAACACTTTTTTAACTGCCGGCCATTTTGTCAGCTGTAAAGTGATTTATGTTTAGTTTGGCATTTCAACATGCTTAGACTGACGCCTGAACAACGCTTCCAAATTGGGCAAATTTATTTTGAAAATCATGGTTCTTGTGAGATTTTATTCGTTCGGTTTGAGATCATGACAAATTTTTCTCTAAATTAACAGAAAAATTATAATTTTTATATGATAATTTACTTTGACTATTAGAAAAAACACAGAAAAAGTTATTAGACACTAGCATGAATGGAATGCATTTTTCTGACCCACTACGGTCTTCATCAACATTCTTCGTACCATTTAGTGTTAATCGTAAATATCTTCTATTTAACTCACACGTTAAAGAAATTGGGTAACTTTAAATCCCACATTACTCTGTGTGTTGAGTTAGAATGAAATTTACCACAAACGATTTATATTTATAGTGTGTTTGTTTTTTCTCTAGTCATTATCATAATTGCCAGTTTAACTTTCAGTTAAAACTTTAAATGGCAATTCTTTTCTCTAATGTCATCATATACTATCCTTCTACATAAGCAAAGGATATCAACAAACATTAAAGATTTTTTTTGTTAATACATATGTCGAGCAAATACATTAAACGATTTTTACACTGTACCTTCCTACCTTGGTTCTTTTCGAAATACATATCGCGCACTACGTCCATTTTACGGTCAACATAATCGTCCATCAGATCAATTAATTCGATTAACTATGGAACGTTTTCGCACCATGTTTACTCTAAATGATAATATGCATCCACAGACAAGTCGTACAGTGAGTACAGAAGAAGTCATTGCTGCTGTAGAGCGTAGCGTAGAGGAAGACCCCAATCAGTCCGGCAATAGTGATCGCTATAGAGTAATGATTACTGACTTTTTCGTTCATTAAATTGAACAACCATGATGTGCAGGAGCTGTGGTTTCAACAAGACGGCTCAACATGTTACACAGCTCGTGCCACAATTGAATTATTAATGGAAACGATTGGTAACCGCATATTTTCACATTTCGGACCCGTGAATTGGCCTCCAAAATCGTGCTATTAAACGCCGCTGGGCTATTTTCTGTGCTGGTATGTAAACTCGCTAGTCTACGCCGATAAGCCCGTTATTGCCAATATACGGCCACAAATGTTGGAAAAAGCCATCGAAAATCGGACCTCCAGATTAGACTACGTCCGAGCCAGCCGTGGCGGCCATATGCTAGAGGTCACATTTAAATTATAATGCCAGACGATTATCTTTCGAATAAAGTAAATTTCATGTCAATTAAAAAAATTCATCTTTGTTTTATTCTATTTCAGAGTTATATACCTCCATAAAAACACACTTTATATTTAAGTTTTTCTTTAAAGTGGATGCAAAGAGTATATATTTCATAGAGAAACTTAGCTACTCACGGGTCTCTCGATAATTAGCGAATTCGCACACAACTCTCACTAAGAGAAAAATACATTAAAACCCCCTATTTATAAAAAAACGTGTCCAAATAAATAGAGAAAGGGTCGAGCGAGGCAGATATGAATTGAAAACTTTAAACTCGTTTTCTGCAAAATCGGGCTTTTTGAGTTATATCAGTCTTGCTGTAAATGAGCGATATAATTACATCTTATTACATATCGACCAATATATAATCGTATATTACATATTTAAATTTATATATATTTGATCGTATTCTTATAACTTCTTATATTGTCACATCATAATTTTAACCCAATAATTTTTTGTATGTGCTTTTTCTATTCCATTTTATAAATTTTTTAATGAACCTTTTCATATTTAAAAATTTCGTGATTTAAATATGAACGACAAATTTCTATACATATCAACCCATTGCCCACATTTGGTAACATTAACCCTTTCGCGGACACACGAAAATTAGGAAATGTTAGCAGAATGAGACATGTATTATTTGGCTTATAAAACAGTTAATTGAGTTCGGATTTTCACTCACGAAAATTTCCGTTATAGTTAAACAAAAAAAAAATCAAAAAAAATCTAATTGGGGCACTGATTTAAATCTGATTGCTTCTGCAGTGGCACACAATATGCTACTACATATTAAACCAATGCAGTTGACGTCGCCTATGTCCGACGTGTTTATATACGATTTTTTTTCTATGTCGGCATATACCAACGTGTCCAATTTAAGCCATTCGTAGTGTCGGCTTATGCCGACGTGTTCGCGAAAGGGCTAATATAAATATGCAAATAAAAAAAACTTTATTTTTATAATTTTTTAAAACTTTTTATTTATTTTTCTTCTAAAATACATTATTAATGAAAAAATGTGTTCATAAAGCAAAATTAAAAATTTATCATTCAATTCTCAGTCTTCAATTTTATCTATGATATAATGTTGCAAAAAAAAATATTTCAAAAAATAGCGGCAAAACCATTTTCCCCATTATCTTGTTAATTATAAAAACTATAAAATATTTTCTTTTTATCCAAATAAACTGTTGACTGTACAAAATATAGGTGTCCTCATATGTTGACAGTTGCCTGTAATGGAAATTTTTCCGGGTATGGGCAAAAAGGAGAAAAGGCTCCCCCTAACGACTTGCTGACACTCTATTAGTTAAAAACCTTAAATTAAATTAAAATTATAAGTCTAAATTGTTTTATAAAAGTTGGGTAGGAAAAACAACATCCAAAGAATCAAATTGAAATGCTTCATCCTTATGATAGTCCTATTTTTGCTAAGTTATTAACAAAATATGAAAAAGTAATAAGAAAAAGGAAACATACAAAATTACGTAAGATGTGTGTTCTTGTCTTTCGTTTTAGTCTGTATACCTGAACGTATATTTGTTGTTGACAAGTTTACAAGTACACATTTAATATTCAATAAATTTAATTATATTATTTTGTTAAACAAAATAAACAACTTTAAATTATATTATTTTGTCTTTAATTTAATTAATAGACAATAACTTTGACAAGCCGGTGACAACACAAAACTTAAGTTTTTTTTAATCCGCAATTTATATGTATACGGTACACATTGTTGACCTCCTTTTGTTTTATTATGTATGAAAACCAAATACAAAAATCTTCAATGGTTGATTTTTTTATATGTCTTGCAAGAGCAGTAATTTTTAGTATAATTTTTTTCGTCTCTACTACATCTTGACCTGCAGCGACATCTACTTCAATCTGGTTTATCTTTCAATCTGGTTGTGGTACACACTTTTAATGTGCTTATCAGCACAATTTTGTTAGCTAAATAAATTAGTAAAACATTAGAAAAATATTAGTAAAACATTAGTTCAAAACAGTTAAGTGCTGAATAAGTATAACTAAAATTTTAGCTAAAAACATAATTTTAGCAAAAAATTTGCTGAAAATACTAATTTCAAGACTTGATTTACAAGACGCTTTACTAACTTTTCTGCTAACTTGTTTTTTTGAGTGCATGTTAAATTCATCGATGAAAATGCTTAATTAGAACCAATTTTGGATTCAAAAATTTTTGCTGAGTACAAATGCACTCAAAAAAAGTCAGTTAAGTCAGCAACATTTTTAATGTTAGGATACTTGCAGAAAATTGCTAATATCTGCAAAAAAAATTGATTATATCAGCAAAAGAAAAATTTAAAGAAAAATTGCTAATATCAGCAAAAAAAATTAGTAAATTCAACAAACATTTTTCTGAATTTAGCAAACTTTTTGCTGATATTAGCAATTTTTCTGGAATTTTTTTTTTTGCTGAATTTAACAGAATTTTTTTATGCAAAATATTGCTGGCTTTAAAGCCTTTTTTGTTTTGGTGTGGATGCAAAAAATAATTCTGTTCAATCAGGCCCTGATCCAGGAAAAGATTTTGGGGAGGGAAGTTAGAATATTTTGAATTAACTTTTACATTTTTTGTTTACATTTTTGTACTAAAAATTTTTATTTTGGGGCAGGAAATGTCCCATTTTCCCTCCCCCTGAATCCGCGTCTATATTCAAATAAAAATAAATAATAAATAAAAATTTCATATACATAGATGCAATCAAACAATAAAAACCATAACAAATAATTACAGTATTGTCAAAAAGGATTACTGATGAAGGTTGTGTTACCAGAAACTGCGCAGTCTAATTCAATAAAAATTTACAATGTAGTTATGACTTTTAGAAAAGTATGCTTAATCTTCTCAACCACGCCTATCTCAAACAATTGAAAATATGTGCATATTAATTATAGTATTTATTGCACACTGTCTAAGAAGACGATGAATAAATTCAAAATCCCCAATAAAATTTTTTAAAATTTATTAAAAAACTTATTAATTTTTAAAAATGCTTTGGCACGGGGCTAACGTATTTCAAAATTATGCAGATAAAAAATTTATTAAGAAAATTATCGAAAAAATCCATTACTATTGTGTTCTTGAATATCTAGAAAAAATCGCTCTTATTAAAAATTTCGTTAAATTGTAAACAGATCTGAATTTTTGACATCCTTTTGCTTAAAATTTTTATGTAAATATATAGTTATTATAATTTGTAAAGTAGTTTAACATATTTAACTCATTTCTTTAACTAATTTTATAAAAAAAAAAAAAAATCTCCAATAAAAATCAATTAATAAACAAAAAAACAAGCAAAATTTTCCAAAATTCTTAACTCTTTGTTTAAAACGTTTGAAATGAAAATACAATTTAATGACAAAATTTTTCTTCTTATGTTTGCATAAAAAATAAAGTAATTGTAAAGGAAAAAAAAAGAAACTATAAAAATTATTAGCAATTCAAAAATAAACAAATAAAATTGTATCAAATGAAAGACAAACATGACAAAAAAAAAAAACAATTTAGCAAGAGTTTCATACTTTAACGACAAAAGAAAAAAAAAAACATAAATAAAATTCTAAAAAAAAAACTAAAAATTTATAAAATTCATAAAGGAGTAGAAAGCGAAGAGAATGAATGCGATGAATGAAAAAACGCATTAAATAGAATAATAATTTATTTATGAGATATTTGCCTGCAAACGATGAATAGAATTGGAGAATAGTTTAAATGAAATACAAACAAAAAAAAAAAAAAAATATATGAAAAAGAGTACGAAGATATTTTGAAAAAAAAATATTTAAAAATACCATACATACACTGAATAACAAACAAGATGAACAAAAAACACCATTTATACATAATAATAAATATTAATAAATTAAAGATTAAAAAAACAAAAGAAAAAACTTCATACAATTACTTTTTAGCTCTATATGCATGTTGCATTATATTAGTTGTCGAATAAATTAAATTAAATAATGAAAATACAATATGCAAATGAAAAATGAAAATGAAAATAAATTAATAAAACTTATTATAAAAAATTAACTTTTAATATAAATAAAAATTAAAAAAAAAAACAAAGAAATAAATAAAAATAAAATATAAAAAACGAACATATCGTATAAAAATCTATGAAACACATGTGAATTATTTGATGTGGAATATACATTTACTAAAAGTAAAAACAAATAAAAAGAAAAAAGTTTCAACAACCCAGGTGAAAATGATAATAAAAATAAAAATGGTAATATATGAACATTATCCCATTAACGCCCAAATGAAAACCACGAGCAATTTTAATAATTCAATTTTTAATATCAGTATTAAAACAGTTTTCTTAAAATAATATAAAAGAAAAAAAAAGAAAAAATATTCAAAGTTGTGTTTTAGAGGTGTACTAAGTTTAGTACAATGAGCGCTTAGGAGTTTTATATTGCAACACATCCTCTTTCCAAACATAGCGTTTTCAGGCACTTATCACATGACGTTTTAACTCGAATTGAGCACATAACACATCTAAGTTGGTTTGTTATTTTTTGGGGGTTGTGACCATTATTTTTTCTGTCTTCTCCGTCAATTCCAGAGGACGTTTGTCTAGCTTTATTGTCCTTCTTGTTGCTCAGATACGTGCGTGCTACATGCCTGCGAAACCATAACTGATCAACACGATCATCAGGGTTTGCAATGCAGTATAACCTCCATGCATTTGAAATAGTCATGTCCACTACGTAAGTAAACAATACCCACCACCACTTCTTTCCTTTCACCACAATTCGGTACATACCTATAGACTGGTCCATTTGATCTACCCCTCCCATGCCTTTATTATTACTTTGGAAAACGTGAGGTACGTCAACATCAACTTTTTGTTTCTTCATAGAACACCATCTTTTAACTTTCCCTATAGGCTCTAAAGTATCGAAATTTGTTCCAATCGTGCACACATTATTGTCTTTCCATCTAACCATAAGAATTTCGTTTATTTTATCAAATCTGTGGTCGTATTCAGCCCTGGGCTTTTTACGCATATCCTTCGATGAAATCAATGGACACCGTTTAGTTCTATTTTCACGCAAGGTTCCAGTAGCTCTATATCCAAGGTTCTTCAGGTCTACAAGCAGGTCGTAATTCGTAAAAAATTATCAAAGTAAACTGCATGTTCCTCTGGTTTTGTTGGTGCTTTTGTTAACAAATTCTTCACAACGCGAGAGCCAAGAGGATCAGTGGTAGCCTCGAAAGTTTTCCCACAATATATGTCAAATGTATAACAATAACCATCGAAGCTGGTCAACGCCCAATTACGATATCCGTACCGCACAGGTTTACCCATTATAAATTGTTTGGCTGAATGGTGGCCAAAGTACTTAACCATTGATTCGTCTATCGATAAATTTTCGAATTGACAAAATTTTCTTTGTAAAACATCACAAAGTGGGCGCATTTTAAACATCTTATCAGTAGATGTAATAGCCAAAGCGTTATCTGCAAAATGTAGGTTACTTTTAATTTCCAAGAATCTATTTCTTGACATGCACTCTGAAACTAATGGCACACCTAGGTCGTCATCTAAGCTCCAATATGATCTTTCACTAGGTAATTTGTGATATCCGGTAAGTATAAGTATTCCCAAGAATCTACGGAGTTCATCTTTGGTAAAAACGCTATCGTGCCTATTGTTTTGTCCTGCACATATTGTACTTTGCGTTGCGATAAGCTCTAGCACTTCATCGTCAAAAAGATGCTCAAAGATTTTCACTGGGGTCATATCATGTAAGATTTCCGAAACATTAGCACGTCGTTCTTCAATATATTTTTGATCTGGAGTAGATGGCAAAACTGAATAAAACGGGAAACATTTTCTCCAAGTTGGTGACGCAGCACTACTTTCAATTCTTTTTCTCTTTGACACATTCCGTGAAGTAGATGACGCGAATGTTTTGAGGGGTTCGTCGTCATCGCTACTCCATTGATGCTCAAAGGTAGTGGTATGTGAGTACTAACTTCTATACTACCAGGAACATCTCGAGGTAATTTGTTTCCATACAGGTCGTCGTCTCCACCTTCCTCTTCATCGGTGATAACACCAGGATTGGGTGGCAGCATAAAAACATCGTAAATAGCATCATCTTCACTATCTTGGCTAATAATGTCCTGTATAGCTTCTTCTAACCCAAAATAGTTTTTGTTGCGTGTAAAAGTATATCGGGTCGATATTTTATAACTTCGCAGTTATATTTTTAGTTATTAATATTTATAAAAGATCACTATTTGAAAGAAAAATAAACAAAAAACAAGTAAAAACTTCAACTCGAAAGCACAGTACAAAAAAAAATGTCTTTAGTTTGCTAATTTAATTTACCTCAAGCGCCCCAATGTACTAAACTTAGTACAGCAGCTTTTTATATATTACAGCAGGAGCAACTCTATACGAACTAAACTGTTTTATGTAGTTTTTATTAGAATGTGATATAATCGAGCAAATATAATGCTTGTTAGCACTTTTCAAAGTCAAATCATGTACAATAAACTGAATAAGCACTCATTCGCCAACATGAAATAAATCGCTAGCACAAAACGGGGATTACCCTCATTCTTAGTTTATAACTATGATTTACTATAGATACATGGTTATTGTATGAAAAACTGCATTAGATAATTTTATTTCAAATTGAAGTAGTGTACTATTTATAGTACGGCGGGCGTTAATGGGTTAAAGGTGTTCAAAAAAAATGAAAGTGATTTCTGAAGTCAAGCCATGGGCTAGTTTGGTTCTTTTGTATGTAAAAACATTTAATATGAAGTTTGGTGCCGATTGGATAAAGAAAACACGAGGCGGAAATCGATTGAAAATTGAAAGTGTGTTTTGTATGGGGGAAAAAATGGTTTTTTTTTTTTTGCGTTTTTTTCAAAAATTGTTAATATTGAAGCAGTTTTTTATTCCATATTATAAATTAATCGAGATGAAGACAAAAAAGTGTTTTCAAAAAGATATAAAAATACAAAATCGGTTGAGAATTACCCTAGTAAAAAAAATACCCCAGACCACTAATGTGCCAAATACCACTTGATCAAACATTCGAGCCCACATCCTAAACGTTTTCGAAATTAAATACCAAAATATTTTTTTTTTACTTACTGGACTTATTAACTGTTAGACATGAAATATTTATTTTTTAAGATGTCGGTATCCTGTCCTAAGGTGACGTCGAAAACCAACAATATTTGTGGGGTATTTTTCAAATCTCCAATTTAAAATTTTAAAAAATTTTGTTCAGCAAAATTAAAAAAAAAATAGTTTCGCACACTAAGGTCTCATTAAGTATAAAATTTAAAATAAAAATACCAAAATTACACATATACCCCGTTTAATTTAGTAAGTGCAGCTATTTAAATTCGGCGGATTTCGAGGGAAAACGCTTTTTTTTGCACAAAATTCGATCATAGGGTAAAATTTATCTACTTTTAACAAGTAACAATTAATGCTATTCAGAGTTTTATGAAACAAACTACAAGCACTATATTCTAAAAATTTGGTCAAAATCGAACTACGGCAAAGGTGAAATGTCAAGGTCATAGGTCAATTTTTTCGAAATTTTGAAGATTTCATGAAATTTATAACGAAAAATCATGTGGTATCTTCGCATTTGAATGAAAGTTGACTAAATTATTTTCCGTAGTTGGTATTTATTATTTAAAAAAAAAAAAACTTAATTAACCCTTTTGTGCACTTGGGGTCAAAAAATGTCCCAATTTTTTTTAACATTAAAAAACGCAGTTTCTTTCAAATATCTGTATAATAGAGGTAAAATTTTTTAATTATAAATAACAAAATATAGATTTGCCTTATTTAATTTAATTACCTAAAAATATTAAATGTTTTAACATACAAAGGAACCAAACTAGCCCATGGCTTGACTTTAGAACTCATTTAGAACATATTTTGTTTCATGTATGAAGATGTATGCCATGTGTGGAAGCACACTTGGGTTTATACAGGGTGTCTGGTGGCAAATTTATATTTTTAAATACGATTATTTCAAAAAGTAGTAAACGGTGCATAGGGAGGGTGGCGCCGTTGGAATTATCGATTGTGCGGATTTGTCAGTCACGATGTCGCAGTGGTCGAGTGAGCATCGCGCGTTCGCTGTGTAGACATTTTTTTAGAGTAATGATTCTTACGTAATTCTTCGGCGACAATTTTGTTCAAAGTTCGGTATTCGGCGAATACGTGATGGACCGAGTGGATCCCATGGATTTTTTTTATTGGGCAACCGCAAAAAAAGGGTTTATAATGACAATCCAAAATATCTTGTGGCTTTAAAGGAAAATATACGTCGAAAATCAGCTCAATTGAACCAAGTTTACTGCAGCGTATGGCGCAGAACACAAGGCTCCATTTTGAACAGTATATTCAACTCGACGGAAGACATCTGGATGACATACTCTTTAAAAATAAAATCCACATTTACATTCTATCGTTTTTATGCTCATAATAAAACTTTGTGTCAATTATAAATTATGAAAAGTTTTTCGACCTTTGAAATGAATTACTTTATTAAATAATTGAGCTCTAGGTCACGTTTGTATTTATAAAATATCCTTTATTATTTTATATATCTCCAATATTTGTGTCAATTATTACGTTTTTTATTTAAGTTTGAAAATATAAATCTGCTACCAGACACCCTGTACATATTTTAAAGTTATTGGACATGTTTCGTATTCGTTATTGGACATTTGGCACCCCATTTGTCTAAATTTTTTCTGAAACAATTCGTAATATGGCAAAAAAAAAAAACGCAAAATGGGGTAATTTGACCCCACTTCTTAAACCCCAAACATGAGATTGAGCCGATAAAAAAATACGTGTCCCTTATTTTCTTTTTCTTTGCCACATATCCAAATTTCATTTAGACCGTAGAGAACCCACCAGGAGACTCCGCTTGCGAGCTAACGAGACATATAATACTTGATAGCGTAAGCAAGTGATATCTGCTGGCTAACGGTTGGCTGCTCAAATATGTCAGAACTGGCATAAGGTTTGATTGAAACAACTTGCCAACGTTGGGAAAACAAAAAAAAAGTTGGTCTTAAAAAATCTTTCCCAGAAACAAAAAATCAATTTTATATTAAATAAATATTAAAAAGTATTTGATTTGATTTTATTCACATTTGAAATACGTATACTTCAGGATATATATTCCTATACTGTAATTATAAGATGTAAATCTTGTTTTTTTTTTTTTTTTTTTTTATTATACCCGTTTTAATTATTTTTTTTTTAATCAAAAAAGTCCAGAAAGTAGCGGACTTTAGAACTATTTCAAAGATTTAAAAAGCTCCTGAAAGCTGCAATTGTTTTGTTTATAAATATTTAAATTAAAAAAAAAAGTAATTTAGACTGCGGATATAACTTTTAAATAAAAAGCTGTTTAAAGAAAAAAAAACAAACCGTTAAATTTAATATTTTTTTTATCAAAATTGTTACTACAAATAAAATTTGTGTACAATTTGTTGCTTGGAACGTCGTCAGTCAAACAAAGATGCAATAGAGAAATTGTTTTCTTAATCTTCAAAATTGGTTTATGAACATATTTTTTGTTAAACCACAACATGTAATAATAACATTTCAACTTTCAGTTAAAAAAACTTAATTTTAAGTAAAATGTTACCTTTTTTAAAAACTGCGTTAACTTTTTTAACGTCCTCGAAAAAGTAAGACCATTGATCTTAATATTTTTTCAAGCTCTAAGATACTATGCTATGTAATTTTTTGTATTTGCAAAAAATGCAAAAAGTTATAACCCTAATATATAAAGGCTAAAATTTAATTACATTTTCGTGTATGCCGAAATATTTAGTAATATTTAGTTTAATCAAAATTTTAGGATTTTTTTTTTATTGAAATTAAAAAATCGCGGTTGCACTGTGGTCCCAAATCCATTTTTTTTTTTTTGCAAAAATACGAAAAGTACTGACACAGCTTTGTTTTTTCAATATTAAGCAAAAAACATTTAAACCACGCCCACACCACACTCCCACTAAATACTTACCATTAACCCTCATCGTCCCACAATTAAAAAAAGTATATATTTTTTTTAATTTTATTTAATTTATTTTGGTGATATTTAGATTTTAATCGACTCTACGAAGACCCAGTCTGTTTTTGCATCATATTTATACCCAAAGCAAATGAATTTCGGCAAACATATTCGAAAGTAGAAAAATGCCGGCGAGATCTAAGTTCCAAATTATTATACACACTTTGTCGTCAAACATGCCCAAATACAACTTTCTGTCTACGAAACATTTCCCAGTAAAAAAAACGCTGCTTACATGAAAGCAGGTTTGTAAGGGAGTAAGCCAAAAAGAATCCCTTACAAAACTGCTTACATATGCCATGATTTTCATATGGCGAATTCCCACTTGGAAGCATTACTTTTGCGCAAATTAAGCGCTGATTTTAGAGCTTATGAAAAGCTGTGATTTCATGGCTTGCAGTAAAATCATATTTCATGTCTACACTATTACGATTAAAATTAATAATATAATTATACATAATTTATTTTACATACAATTCTACAGATATTAATTTTTTCTTGTTAAAATTTTTGGCATATAATAAAATCATTTTATTTTTTTTACCGCTCCACGTGCTAGCTCTTCAGAATCAGTTAAATGACTTAAATGACTTACATACTCGAAAACAACAAACACAATCGGAAATCACTCGTGAAAATCGGTATCGGACTTTCTGCATTACAACCTGCATCCTTATAAGGCATTAGGGTAAGCTGCTTACAACCTGCATCCTTGTTAGGGAAAACAGTAAGCTCAAAATTTTTGTTTGTTTATGTTTATACGAAAATTATTGGTTTCTTTTGCTGCTTCTCAGTATTATGTCATAGTAAGCACTTACATTAGCGCATTTGTTTTATCCTGCTTCTGCAAACACGAAAATTATTTACTGGGTTAAGTTATATTATAACACTCACGAATAACTACAAGGACACAATAAAAATGAAAATTTAAATATTGAAGTCAAACTACTAACATTGATCATCAATTGCAATTATATATCCTCTTTGTGGTTTAATTTTCAAACTTTTGTGATAATATAATTGTAAAACTGTTTTGATCCTGACTTAAATAAACGTGTTTAAACTTTTAATTTTGAAAGCCTGTCACACTGTCAGTGTTGCCACCTAATTTGTTGTATTATATTTTTTGGATGGCTTGGTGTGTCGTCATTAAGAAAATTTATTAACATTAACCAATTTCTAAAACAACGTTTTTTTTTAATTTCTACAAAAAAAATTGACTTGGAACCATAGTCGGTTGAGGGAAACTTTCTCTCCACCCTTTATTCTTAATTGCAATACTATTTTTTTGGATATATATGAAACAAAATGAAAAAACTGAAAAAAAAACTTTAAAACTTCATAGCTCTTAGTGGATGAACTTTTTTGACTCCAGCGAAAAAATAAAAACGTATTTCTTCATAGCTTTTTATGATGTATTCGATTATGCTATGCCAACTTTGATATTTGCAAAAAATGTTAAAAAGTTATAGCCCTAATGTACACTAGGATGTCCCCAAAAAAATTACTAGTTTGTTGCTCAAGCTTAATGTGAATTCTTGTTGTGTAAAGTATTTTTGAGATGTTTTTCATTTTTTCTTCTTGTACCCATTGTATAAAACCATAATAACTATTATAAGATCTTTGATATCAAATTTGCTTTAAACTTTGAATTTTGTGATTGTGCATATTTGGATATTGTTATTTTGAGTGAAAAATAAAAACTAAACGCGAAAAATCACATAAATATGGGATTTTTCAAGTTTGTTATAATTTTTATTAAAAATACAAATTATGTTTTTCGCTATTAGCGGAATTGCCATTTTTTAATATTTGATACCTTGAGCGAAAAAAATAAGTACTAAACCCGAAAAAATCGAATAATTCAAAGTAGAATTGTACGGCGCTACGAAAAAAACCCCCAATGAAATAACACCCAAACGACAAAATGAAATAACCCCCAATGAAATAAATCCCAAAAAAAATGAAATAAGTCCCAACAAAAAAAAATGAAATAATACCCAAAGAAATGAAATATTCCCCAAAGGTGAAAATGAAATAACACCCAAAATTTGGGGGTTCTTTCGTAATGAAATAACTCCCAAAGGAAGAAATGAAATAACCCCCAATGAAATAAGCTCCAAAGAAATGAAATATGTCCCAAATTTTTTTTATTTTTTGTTTTCATATTTTTGATTCTTTTGTTACACTGTTCAGTTTTTCTGCGTGGCGGCCTGCGGACGATCTTAGGGGTTTTCTCCTCCATAGGACGCGGCAGGTGGCTTCGCTGAATACAGTTTTCCTGCGCGCGTCTCATTATCTTCCCTAGTGTGACGCGCGCAGGGAAACTTTATTCAGCGAAGCCACCTGCCGCGTCCTATGGAGGAGAAAACCCCTAAGAGCGGCCGCAGGCCGCCACGCAGAAAAACTAACAAATATTAAAAAATTTCACTTTTAGCAAAATGAAATATCCCCCAAAAAATATGAAATAACCCCCAAAATAATTGCATATGAAATAATCTCCAAAGAATTTAAATTTTGGGCTTTATTTCATTGGGGGTTGCTTCATAATGAAATAATCTCCAAACCGTAAGATGAAATAATCCCCAAAAAAAAATGAAAAAACCCCCAAACAATTTTACGCAATTTTTTTGGGGGTTGTTTCATTTTTGGCCGTTGGGGGTTATTTCATTGGGGGTTATTTCGTAGCGCCGAATTGTACTCACGTACAATTTCTACTCTCACTTACTTACGTTCACGTCAGAAAAATTCCAATCACGCACAACTACTCACTAGCATTTGGTCTACACACACACTCACTCTCGCCCAATTCCAATTCCCACTCACTCACGTGTGTAAAATTGGGTTTCGCTCACAGTCACGCGTGATTCACGTAAATCAAACAAAGTTCTGATCACGCACCCATCTATAATTCGAAGTTTAAATCACATCCGAAGTAAGAATTTCATATGCAAGCAGCATATAAAATTCTTAGTTTCATAAAATTTCTACCTACAAAGCTTTTAATGGGTATAACTCTTGAATAGTAAGAGCAAATTAAAATATTTTTGTAACAAAATTATTTTGGATTTATCTATTTTTTAAAGTACATCATAAGAACTTGCATTGCCGAAATTTTAGGATTTATGCTCATAAAAATAAAACTTTGGTGTTTTTCTTTCAAAATATTATCAAATATGACCAAATTATAAATAAAATATAAAAAACCTCCAAAAACCCCCAAATTTTCTTAAAAAAATCGCAAACTTACTTTACCCCATAAGTAATCAAATTAAATTTGCTCGCCCATTTTTGAATACATTAGTGTGCACTGTAATGTACTGAAAGGGTTAATACCATTAAATATCCATTTTTTTAATTTAATATCTCCTTATTACACTTAACCATAGTCGCCACAAACTCAATTCATATAACAAAATCTACTACTGAATACTTATTAATAGGGCAAGGAATTTAATGCAAATGCATGTTTGTAGTCAGTAGTCCAAAATCGATTTTTATCAAATTCTTTTCCGAATCAAAAAATTTGCAACAAAATAGTATCGATTTTTTGCATACATATATTGTTGTAAATGCTTATTTTTTCATATTTTGCATAAAGAGCATTTTTTGGGGATTTTGTTTTTTTTTGCATATTTTCAATTGTTTATTTTTGCATATTTTGTAAAATTAAAATTAAGTTTTAATTAAAAATAAACAAAAGAAAACATTTGTAGTCCTAAACATACTATTTAGTTTTAGTTTTAATTTGAATTTCTTTTTAAAACCAGCAATCTCGAGTAGTAATAGATTTTTAAAAATTCGAAATTTGTGCGTGCATATTTGTTTGAATTTTAGTGCATTTGTTGGTTTGTTGGTTTTTGAGTGCATATTATTTGGTTTTTTGTGGATAATTTAAAGTAAATGCATATTTGAAGCACATACTTAGGATTCTTTACTGCATATTTTAAGCGCATATTTTGATTTTTTGTTGTATAAGATATCCCGCCCTACTAATTAATGTTGTGCTACTTGAATGTTCTGTATTTCACTTGCGGGTGGAAGAAAAAATGTGATAAAATTTATTTCTCAATTTAGTTTAGTTGTATTCACTACATACAGTTTTATAACAGCGTAGTAAGTTTCACTGCGATTGTAAATCACCAGAAACCCAGAACACAGCCGTAAAAATACTTATTAGTATTGTGCTACACTCAAAAAAAAAAAAAAAGTCCCGTAAAGTTAGTAAAAAAAAGTTAGTTGAGTCAGCAAAATTTTTGATAGGAGGATCCTTGTAGAAAAATTGTGATTTTTACCAAAAAATTCGTAAATTCAGCAACATGTTTTGTTTGCTAGCACTTAGTTCAATGGAAATGAAAATCGACTTGTTGAAATCAACAAATTTTTTTTGCTGTAGCTTTGTAGATTGAAAAAAAACTAAAGAACTTAGTACATATACAATTTTAAGTTTAGTTAATTTATTTTGCTGGAATTTAAATCTATTTTTTTGTGTGATTGTTTTAAATATATATAAAAATGTCAGGATGTTCACATCGTTAACATAATGCAATTAAATAAAAAATCTGCAAGTAAACAAAGTATTTTATTAATAACACTAATTATGGACGCATGTTACATTTCTCGAATAGAAGATTCAAAACAGACATGGGCGCCGTCAATTACATTTCACAATCATTCACTTGTCAAATTTTTCAGTATTATTAATAATTTCAGACCTACGCTCACATTTGCAGGCTTAAAATCTTCCGTAGAAAATTTGTCAAATTTTTAATACCAAACATGGGGATTAGTAACACCATCTGGGTATTTAATTACAGGGCAATTACTCAATTACACCCAATTACATGTAATTAGTTTAAAAAAGTAATTGGCCTGTAATAAAATACACACATATTGGTATTGACAAAATTTCTCGTATTGACAAAATTGAAAATGTTCCCAGGAAGCATTTAAGTTAACAAGTGTGAAGGTAGGTCTGAAATTATTAATTATATGACAAATTCCACACGTGAATGTGAAATGTAATTGACGCCGCCCATGTCTGATGAAAAATATGGTTAAATATTATAAAAACCTTTTATATTTTAAAAACATATATATATTTTAGAAACAACTACATGTTGCCTGCATGCCCAGTTTATTAAAATATTGCTTTGTACAGTAGCAAGCAAATCGTAATTAATTTTCAAATTTATCAAAATATCATTCATTTAGTAGATTTTTTAAATTACTTTATTTAATTTATTTCCTGTTTTATTCATATAGTTTTAATATTCAGAATATTTATAATCACGCACTTGCTTGCCTTTTTTTGATGAGCAGTATACAAAAGAAAAAAACTAAAATGAACGAAATCAAGCGTGGTTGAACTTTGTGTAAGTCTTATATTGGTTGTGTTTGTTTGTATCTCTTCTTTTTTCTCTACTTAGTCCATACAAACTGCGACATCTACATCTCGTCTTTTTACTTGTTCTCGATGTTGGTAGCAACGTAAATCAGTTAAACTATAGCGGAAATTAAGTTTTCTGGTTAAAGCGTTTAACTAAAATTTTAGCTAAAAACGCAATGTGAACATAGAAATTTCTTAAAGTTAGTAAAATATTTTGAATAGACGTTTAACAAAATTTTCAACTAACTCTTTTTTTTGTGTGTACTTATAGATACTTTCACCCCTTAAGTAGTTATCCAGTAAATTATTTTTATGAATTAAAAACTTTTTCTTAAACTATATTAATAAACAAATCTCCAGAGCAAATAAATATAATAACGTTATTAGGGTTAAATTACTTATAACTAGATACATATAAAAGTTAACACTTTTTTAATTGCAATATATTTTCTCATTAAATTATCTCTCTATTATCGCTAAACATCCATTGCATGCATGACTGTATGTATGGCGAAGCATTCATTAAGGAATGAATGAACGTATATTGGAGTACCCTCATTTTAAGGCTTTTTAAAAAATGCCAGATGCACTCCCCTCAAATAAAGATTAACATGTTTTATGACAACTTCTAATATATTTCGGCTCTAGCGATAACAACCCGTGAGCTAAACCGTTTTTAAAAAGCAACAAAATCTTCTGCTGAAAACTAGTTAGCTGAATTTTAGCAACAAAATCAGTAGATTCAGCAAAAGTTTTGCTAACACTTAGTTGATTCAAAATTAAAAAATCTTTGGTAAAAGTTAATAAATGATTGCTAAATATTAGTAGACTGAAAAAAATTCAAAAAATTTAGTTGCTGAAAATCTTAAATTGTTTTTGTTATTCTTTTAAAAGTAATTTACAATTCGTTACAAAATATAAAAATGTTCATACTCCCATTTAATACCTGCAAATATATAGAAATACTTTTATATAACATACACAATTGAAAGATTTATGCTATAAACACATAGACCACAGCAGACTGCAGAGCTACACGACTACAAATGCCGTTCACTGCAATCGTCGCCGTGTGGTCAGCTACTTATTATTTTGGAAACGACAGCAACATAATAAAAAGCTGTTTTTATACAAATGAATTTTTATTTCAGTAGTGCCAATTACATTTTTTTTTGCTTTATTAAAATAGAACAGCATGCATGGCTGTAGACACGTATATAAAGTTCACTTAAAATACAATTACTTATTTATAATACATTATTATAACGTGTAAATAAATTTATCTAACCGCTCTTGAATATTAATGCAATTATACCATTTAATGTTGCGACCGTTTTTTGTGTTTAACAAAATAAAATATTTTTAAGCACTAATTTGTTACATATTTTGTTTTATTGTCAACACTATTTTTGTTTTGCAGCAACAAAAATAGAAATTATCCTAAGTTGACTACAGTGGCAAAAGTAGTCGGGTAGCCGTGTAGTTGTGTTGGTGCCAAAATAATCGTTTTCATATAAACGTGTGTATTTTATTTTTGACAGGCTGTAGTCGTGTAGCTGCAGTCGTCTATGTGTTTATAGCATTACTTTTAAATTTTTAAAAATCAAAACCAGAAGTTTATTTTTCGTTCTATTATCATAAATTACGATGTGAGCAGCTTATACGTACATATATTTGTTTGCAATTTGACCACACTACATAAATAGTCACTATAACCATTTAGTTTACAAATACACATTTAATATTTATCAAATTTAAATACATTACTTTGTCTTTAATTTAAATAATAGGCAATTACTTTGACAAGCCGGTGACAACACAAAATTTAAATTTTTTTTTTAATTCGCAATTTATACGTATACGATATTCATTGTTGGCGTCTTTTTGTTTTATTATGTATGAAAAACAGATACAAAAATCTTCCACGTTTGTTTTTTTTTTATATGTCTACGAAGACATAGAATACTTTCTGGTATCTCGTAAATACTAAAAAAAGGGCCATTCTCTACTACATCTTGACATGCCTTGACATCTACTTCATTCTGCGTCTATCTTTCAATCTGATTGTGATACACACTTTTAATGTGCTTATCAGCACAGTTTTGTTAGCAAGATAAATTAGTAAAACATTAGTAAAGTATTACTAAAACATTAGTTCAAAACAGTTAAGTGCTGAATAAGTATAACTAAAATTTAGCTGAAAACATAATTTCAGCAAAACATTTGCTGGGAAATTGTATACTTCATTTACAAGACGTTTTACTAACTTTTACTAACTTTTTTACTAACTTATTTTTTTGAGTGCAGTTTAGTTAAGAATTAAGTGCGACTGTCTATATGACGTTAAAATAACACTGTAATGAAATACAATACAAAATTTGCCCTGTGGCGATGTCTCAACATAAACGCAGAGTTGGCTATCCTGAACGTAAAAACCCTACACTCAAAAAATAAGTTAGTAGAAAAGTTAGTAAAACGTCTTGTAAATCAGGTATACTACTTTTTAGCAAATTTTTTTGCTAAAACCGTGTTTTCAGCTAAAATTTTTTGTTATACTTATTCAGCACTTAACTGTTTTATACTAATGCTTTACTAATATACTAATGTTTTACTAATTAATTTTGCTAAAAAAATTGTGCTGATAAGCAGATGTTGCGGCATGTCAAGATGTAGTAGAGAAGAGGAAAATGATGTCAAGATGTAGTAGAGAAGAGGAAAATGATACTAAAAAGTACAACTCTAATAAGACATATATAAAAATCAACCAAGGAAGACTTTTATATCTCTTTTTCATACATAAAACAAAATTGAGGATTAAAACAACTTAAATTTTACGTTGTCATCGGCTTGTGAAAATAATTGTCTATTAATAAAATAAAAGACAAAAGAAAATATTTAAATTTAATATGTGTTTCTATAATAAATGTTAATAGATTAATAATCTAGTGTGGTCAAATTGCAAACAAACATATACAGACATGTAGACAGAGTAAAGCGAAATACAAAGACACACATCTTAGTATGGTTCCATTTTCTTATTGGTTGTTTTTTTCGTTTCGTTTGTTTTTGTTTTTGTTTATTTTTTCGTTTCGTTTCTATAATTATCTTCGGCAGTTGCGTCCTTTAAAGGAAAGCATCATTTAGACAACCATTGATGTAAGTAGTTGAAAGAAAATTTTTGTTATGTTATATATATTTATTTCTATATATTTTCAGATATTAAATTACTTCATGACATCAATGTGGGAAAATGAAAATTTTTATATTTCGTAATTATTGTAAATTATTTTTAAAAGAATCACAAAAATATGTTTTATGATTTTCAGCAAATATATTAACTAAATTACAATTTTTTTACAATTTTTTTGCGTTTTTTTCAGTCTACTAAAATTCAGCAAAAAATTTATTAATTTTTACCAACGCTTTTTTATTTGTAATCTACGAAGTGTTAGCAAAACTTTTGCTGAATCTACTAATTTTGTTGCTAAAATCAGCTCGCTGATTTTCAGCAAAAGATTTTGCTGACATTAGCAATTTTTTTGCTAGCATCCTCCTGACTAAAATTTTGCTGACTTTACAAACTTTTTTTTTTGAGTGTACGTCAATCTGGTAAAGTTGTGAAATAGTGACAGAGGAGATTAGAAAAATAAACAAAAATCTAAAAATATTGTGTTTGTTAATGTTGGTCACTTCTGAATATAATATACAATAACAGAAATGCTAATAGGAAAGAAAACTTCATTACATTCGAGGCCATACTTGGATGTGACCGCTAAACGGTCATGACTTGGTATTGTTACGTTTGTAATGTAAGATGAAACGCAGGTTCCATTCTTAAGGCCGGTAAGTTGTTGAAATATTTATCGTAAAGAGACAATCTGACAATTTAAAGACTCAAATAATAATAAAATTTAAATGGAAATCACTGATGTCGCCTGTCCATTAAAAAAATGCAGAAACTAGTCTAGTCTGATCTTAAAATTAATAGTGTTTATAATTTTAGAGAAAATTGTTTATTTTGCTTTTAAACCTCAACCTTTCTTAAGAAAAGGGGAGAGTTTTTTAATTTTTTATAAAAATCTTATTAAAAAAATCAAAAAAAAAATTCATTCAAATCGTATTATCTCGACCCGAGATTATATAATTTTTTCATGCAGAACGATTTATTTTGTAAACTTTTTTGTATTTCACCAAATTTGTTACAAAAGCTGCAGTAACTAATTTTTAATTAATAAAAATTTTGCTTTTGGGGGTTTTTAAAAACTGTTTAGGAATCATTATAAAACATATTTTTCTTTTTTTTAAGAAGGGGCGCATCATACGCTTTTTTTGAGGCACTTTAATGTATATTATTTTACACTAAACTTTTTATTGAGAAAAAAAGATTTACGAGGAAATTATTATGTCGACATAGAATTTAAACCTTGATTTTGTATGTTTTAATATTTTTACTCAGTTTAGTTATTGTTTAATCTATATTAATTGAGTTGATTAACTTTGGTGTACACTCACAAAAGACTGATAGAGATTACTTACTTACGTTTGACGTGCAGTTTAAATGGGTTCTCGCGGAGCTCAAAGTACATAAGTCAGCGGGGCCGGATGATATACCACCACAGTTTCTGAAACAGTGCTCTTCCACGCTTGCTCGTCCATTGACTAACCTTTTTAGAACGACGTACCTTGCGGGTGTCTTTCACTCCTGCTGGAAGGTTGCCAATGTTCAACCAATCCCTAGGGTAGTAACTATGAACATTACCGCCCAATCGCAATACGCTCTGCGCTGTCGAAGTTGATGGAGAGCATGGTTAATCACCATCTTGTTGATTATCTATAATCAAATTCACTTATTAGTGATCGACAGTACGGCTTTCGTAGAAGCCGTTCTACGGGTACCTGTTAGCGTTCCTTTCGGAAAGTTGGAGTCGCTCCATTCACGGATTTGGCGAAAACAAATTAGTTGCTCTAGATATTTCCCCGACGTTCGACCGTGGGTGCCACGACGCACTGTTATCAAAGCTTATTGCTTTTGGTGTCGGTAATTACTTCGATCGTTTTATTTCGAGCTTTCTGAATAGATGAGTTTCAGCTAAATTTACGGGTGCCTCAGTGTTTTGTTCTTTCTCCCTCTCTTTTCTTATCTTTATTAATGATCTTCTTGGTCAAACTTTCAACCCTATCTACTCTTTCGCAAATGCCAGCAACATTTGTCATTCATTTTCCTTCGATCGTTGGCTAAGCCCTGTTGAGGTTGGAAGCAAAAGGCAGATAATGAAAGACACACTCATTGAAGACCTGACCACAATCTCTGAGTGGGGGTAGTGTGAATAGGCTAGATTTTTTTTTCCTCGCAGAACCCGATGTTGTATATTGTCTCATAGGGATGTAGAGCCAGCGTTGCCATTTGTGCATATGAGTGGTATAAGTATTGAGGAATCAGATACTCTTGATGTTCTATGCATGAAAATGCAGTGTGATGTCCATTGGAATACACACATTTTTCAGGTGACGAAAGAAGCATTCACGTGCTTTGGATTTTTTGTGTAGCAACTTACCTTACTGCCTTTATAGCCCCTTTACCCTACCGAAGATGGGCATATATGGGCAGGGGCTTCAAAGTCTAATTTGGAGCTTTTGGACCGTGTCCAAAGGAGGTCGTAGGCACTTATCAATGACAGTAGTATCCGACTCTATTGACTCAATGGAACATCTACGGAATGTGGGTTGTGTAACACTGTTCTACAAATACTACCATGGAAGGTGTTATACCGAGATAAGTGAACTTATCCCCAGGCCCCTGGTTTTCGTTGGCAACACCCGCTTATCTAGTAGATCACTTCCGTTGGTTGCCTAATGTCCAGTTAATCGCACAGCGAATAAACTTCCCGCAGAGATCTTCCCTGAGAATTACAATGTTGACAAACTCAAGTCTAATATCCACAAATACACTCAAAAAAAAAAATGTCCGTAAAGTTAGCAGAAAAGTTAGTTGAGTCAGCAAAATTTTTCGCTATGAGGATCCTTGCAGAAAAATTGCTAATAACTGCAAAAGGGTTTTGCTAAAAATCAGTGAGCTGATTTTAATATTTTTGTTGAAATTTTAAGCAAAAAATTAATAAATTCAACAAATAGTTGTGCTGGCATTTAGTTCAATGCAAACAAAAATCGACTTGTTGAAATCAACAACAATTTCTGCTGGAGCTTAGTAGATTGAAAAAATAAAATATTTATATTGAAAAAATAAAAATAAAAAAACTTAGTATAAAATTTTTACTTTTGTTAATTTATTTTACTAAATCTAAATGTTGTTGGTAATTGCTTTATATATATATATATATATATATATATATATGTATGCGTAGCGCATACTTTAGGGACATGGCCAAAATTGTCGCCGGAATATGCGGTGTATAGAAAAAATTGTCCTCATCTTAAACGCTAGATGTATGAAAAGGCGCGAAAATTTTGGGGACAGTCCCCAAAGTAAGGAAATGTCCCTAAACTATGCGGGGGAACGAATAAATGTCTCTGGACTATGCGCTGTGCATACATATATATATATATATATATATATATATATATATATATATATATATATATATATATATATATATATATATATGTATGCACAGCGCATAGTTTAGAGACATTTATTCGTTCCCCCGCATATTTTAGGGACATTTGCTTACTTTGGGGACTGTCCCCAAAGTTTTCGCGCCTTTTCATACATCTAGCGTATTAGATGAGGACAATTTTTTCCATACACCGCATATTCCGGCGACAATTTTGGGCGTGTCCCTAAACTATGCGCTGTGCATACATATATATATATATGTATGCACAGCGCATAGTCTAGAGACATTTATTCGTTCCCCCGCATAGTTTAGGGACATTTGCTTACTTTGGGGACTGTCCCCAAAGTTTTCGCGCCTTTTCATACATCTAGCGTTTAAGATGAGGACAATTTTTTCTATACACCGCATATTCCGGCGACAATTTTGGGCGTGTGCCTAAACTATGCGCTGTGCATACATATATATATATATTTATATATATATAAATGACAGGACATCCACATTGTTAATATAATAAAATTAAAAAAAAAAATCTGGAAATAAAATAAATATTTTATTAATTAAAAAACAGAACATAATAATTCCCAATTACTTACATGAATGTATGTATGACGTAATTCAACAATTTTTCAAATGAAGATTATTATGCAATACAAAAACGAAATATAATTATCATAAAAACTACTCTTTTCTACTTCGTCTTCTAATTTGTTCTCCATGCTCGGATTGTGTTTATCAGCACAATTTTGGTAGCAACAAAAATTAGTTAAACATTAGTTCATAATTAGTATTTTAGTAAAAGCGTTTAAATAAAATGTTTGCTGAAACGCAAATTAAGCTGTAAGTTAGTTAAATATTTTAAACATACGTTTAACAAAATTTTTTTGAGTGTTTTAAACAGATCATTAAAGAAGGCTTATTTTCACTTTAAGCCCCATTTGTACCTAGTTTTTATTAAAAGCTTAATCACAAATTTCACACTCAAATTAGTTTTAGCACAATGGGTTTGGGAAGGAAATTAAGGAGCAGACTTCATCCCTTTTTGCAACTCCCCATAAAAATGCCCAAAAATTCGGCTTAAGTAATGTCTACGCTGATGGAAAAACCTACATAACAACTTTTATATTTGTAGATCCAGCGGCTTGGGCTGGTCGACCAAGTTGCCATTAAATTCAGTCTACACAAATTTACTCTGAATTTAACAAAGAAAATTTGGATTTATTTAAGGTAATTCGGAATTAAAGATATCAAATATTTTATTTGTTTTCTGAATTTCCTCTATTTTTTAGGTGGTCATAAATAAAATTAGTTGCTGAAAAATTCCATTAACTTTAACCATCAAAAGTCCAAGACCGCTAAAAAGTACGAGATTACCGGGACCCTCAGTTGTCTCCATAACCGCATGTAAAAATCAACGATCTACCACTAAACATCGAGATCGGACAGACAAACATCCCACATACAATTCAGGTCTTCCAAAAGCTTTTGGAAAACGAAAAAAAGGGGAATTGGTTAGTATGAATGACCACCTACAATAGAGAACTTTTTGCATATTAAATTTCGAGTGCCCGCCATTTTTCTGTTTCTAATCTAATTTTCAAAAAATTAACAAGTTTGTAATCTGCTAGTAGAGAGTAGCAAAAACATGCTTACATGAAAATATAAAACTCCAAATTTAGTCCGACACCAGGTCCAGTTTGTAGCGAGAAGTGGGACTAAAACGGGGCTAATTTTTTCTTTAAAATACTGGTTATCTTGTTCTACTCAAAAATTACATTCGTTTAAATTTGAAATTAAGAAAAAATCGTTTAGCTCCAGATAAATATTTTCTTTCTGAACTTATAAAGTGTACATACTATTCTGAAAGGCCTGTTTATATAAAAGCGAGTTGTAACACAAATTGTTGATTTATAACCTGAAAAAATTTTAAACCTAAAATATCTAATTAAAGATTTGATTTGAATTAAATTTATTACTAAACAAATATTTAATTGAATCTATTAATATTTTAATTGACTTTTAAATATATAAATACATGTTTTATTTTAGACGTAATTCTTAAAATAATTTTTCATATACTGGATGCATAAATAGAAAATGTTCAGTGTGAAGTACCAAATGCATTTAAAGTTTATAAACAAAACAAGCACACACACAAACATACAAACAAACAGACGCAACAAATACACACATACCAACGTATCGTTCACACACTTTTTTTGTGAGTATCATATTTTTTTTTTTGTAGAAAATGTTTACAACTTTTTTTTCTTTTTAATTTTTAATAAAAGTTTTAATTGCTATTATCATTGCCGTGATAGGTGCAAAATCAATTAAAATATTAATTGATTCAATACATTTTTTAATTCAAACCCCTTTTTAGTTTTTTCTAAGTTTATACTTTTCCCTCCAGCAGCTTCTAAAGTTGCCACATTTTTAAGCAAAAAATTTAAATTTTAACTCACTATTAAAAATTGTGCAATTGTGTGTAATTTATAGGGTAAATCTCTTCCACTTCCCCACTTTAAATGTAGACATGGCAGCAAAAAATTAAAAAAAAAAAATTTTTAAATATTAGTCTCTACTAGCAAATTAAAATCGGCATGAAGTTCTCATTTAGTTATCAGATATATTTATACATATGCGAACAAATTCACAGAAATTAGTCTTTTACTTTCTATTGAAGCGTACTATGGTTTTTTTTGGATTTTGTCTTTGCAGAAATTAACCCTTTTGTTGAGATCAGGTTATTTTTTTTTTTTGGAAATTTTTTGGAAATAATTTTAAATTTATTTTTTGCATTTTCTTTCTGTTTAAAAAAATTGTTAAATTTTTATTAAACAAAATTAAACTTTAAAAATAACATTATCAAATTTATGATAATGTTTTAGAACAAATAAATATTCAGATTTAAACAACTGAAACTAAATTATTTAACTTAATAAAGTAATCAACCTAATAAGAATTAGTATATAATCTAATTGAAATGAAATGAATTTAAAACATTTATTACTAATACCACTAAACATAAACATTTATAAAAAACAACTACATAAATATTACAAAAAACAACAACAACAACAGTGTTGATTTTTGATTTTTGATTTTTTTTTTTTTTTCTTTTCTTTATTTTAATTGCAATCTGTCTCTATACATTAAGACAATAAGCAAATTTGATGACTGTTTAAAAATGACATTTGTAGATATACTCATATGAAGTACAACTATAAGTTCAAAAAAAAAAAAAATAATATTATTTGATGTTTGAATTTGAGCAAATATTTAATTGATACAATTAATTTTTAATTACAGCCTTTAATATTTTCAACAAACCGATTTAATTGAAAAAAAGTATGGAAATATTTTCTTCTGTGAATCGGACTACTAAGTAAGAGATGACCGAATTACTTTCAAAAATTTTGTGATATATCTCACTGTTTGTCATTACTGGTAGTGAGAAAAGCAATGACATGTCGTTAACGTTTCTACACTGTTATCTGACAATACAATTAAAGAAAGAAAACTTTCTTGTAGGTAAATAATTTAATCTCAAGAATATCTAGCCTCTTGTAAATCCACTTAGAATTCGTCGTTTATACCTAACAAGTTGTCGCCCTTCTATATACATTCATATTTTATTTTACTTTTTAATGCAAATAGATTTATCTTATTTATTTAAGAATTAGTGGACTTTTTTTTTCTCGGGTGTATAAAATAAACATTAAATTATAAGAACATAATCATATCCATTTAATATCATCACAGAGAATATACTCTTTTTTTTTGTTTTAAGTACGATAGTAAAATATTAATTTTAGTATATTTACAACTTGGTTTTGTACCAGTATCTAAGCTGAATACATGTGTTTGTACAGAAATATTAGGGTCTCCCTTAAAAATGGATTTGTGATTACAACCTTCAGTTTTATCGCAAATGGTTTGAAATGAAAAAAATAGTTTTTTTTTTTTGAAAACGTTAACCCGTGCCGAATTTTGGCAGAAAATTGTCTCTTTTCGAAAAAAGGGTATTTAAAAAAAAAAAATTCCAAAATTTAAAAAAATTCAAGTTTTGACTTTTTCGGATATCATTAACGCACTTTAGCCTGGAATCAAAAATGACGCATAAATTTGATAAAAATGCAAAAAAGTGTTTTTTATTTAAATAAATTTTAATGATTTTTTAAAATGCCCTATTTGGAGATGTCGATTGCTATTTTGATAATATACTAATTAGTTGTAATTAAAAAAAAACAAAATAAATAAAAAAAATTTAATAAAATAAATTTAAATTTAAAAAACCTTTAGGTTTTCATTTATTAATTTAGATTTATTTAATCTTCCGAACTGAAGTTTCCACATCATTTCAACAAAAATGTTCGGACATGCAACGACATGTTTTATATAGCAGTGGCTGTGTCTTTAAAATACCATTTTTCTTTGAAATATCATTTGATACCCAATAGCTAAATAGCATAAATACGAGGGCGGATCAATAAGTCCCTGACTTTTTGAATGAAACACAGTGTTTTGTGCAAAAAAAAATTTTTTTTTTCAACATAATCTCCGTTTAGCTCAATACACTTAGTACAACGTTTCTCCAATTTTTGTATCCCTTCCAAAAAATACGATTTTTCGAGGGTCCTTAAAATAGGCATTTCTTGGCCATATGGGGTCGTTTTTTTTTTTAAATCCTCATTAAATCGGTCCAATATGTTGGTATAATATTCGTCGTTTATTGGTAATCGATGTGGATTATCCCGTGTGCATCCCAAACAACTGTTGCCATCACCTTATTGGCCACGATTACGTAAATGGTCAATTGAGGACAAACGCGGCACACATCTGGCAGACAGATTTCTTAAAACCAACTGATCATTTAAATTCGAAACAACAGTGCCATTTGAAATGCCTATGGCATCAACAATTTCACGCACTTTTACTCTTCGATCGGCCAATACCATATCGTAGATTTTTTCAACATTTTCGGGTGTTGTGACCTCAACTTGTGTGACCACAACAAAAGTCAGTAAACCACTTTTTTACCATTCATATCGATTGTGCAGAGTACACATTGTATTTATCAAGCTTTTCCTTGGTTTGATTGAAAAAAATAATGTTTAATGAGCACTCGAAATTCACTTTTTTCCATTTTTAAAAAAATCCACGAAGTTGTATGTTTTGAACAGCTGTTAAAAACGACGGAACTTGCTCAAAATGTGACAGTAGTCTATTAACAGGTGGTACTTGATAGGAGCAGTGTTTAATTTCATAAAACTACGATGGAAGTTCGAAAAGTCACGGACTTATTGATCCGCCCTCGCATTAAAAAAACACCAAAAGGGGTAATTTTTGACAGCACTTTTTAACCCCAAAACTTGATATTGATGATCTAAAAAAAATACGCGTGTAATATTTCGTTTTACTTTACAACATATCCAAGTTTCATTAAAATCTGCTGATTTACCACTAAGTAGTTGTTAGTAGTATTAAAAACTTATATTTTTAACGAACTAATGTATTTTTTATTTAATATTATATAATATTAACTTTTAATTTAAACTGATCTCAAATCATTTAATTAATATGTATTTGATTAAGTTTTCAATTTATGAATTGAATACATATGGGCTTATGTCAAAATATTTTAAATCCTTTGAAACTAATATTATTTTGCAATAACTTTCGCAATTTTTATATTTTAGAAAAGCGTTTGGATTAACAACGCTTCAACTCATAAGAGTGCAAGGGCCACATGTCTATATTTCTAATTGTTATCCTTATGCAAAAGTTAAAACAATTTCAAAAATCTTTTGTTCTGGTTCGTTAGTGTTGTAATCCTGCATAGTTGGAGGAAAATACCACATAATTTTAAAAAGATTTTGTGGAAAGCACAAAATAAGCGAGTAAATTTCCATGGAAATACAAAAAAATATATTAAACAATGGTATACATGTGCGAAATTTTTTTTTCAATTCTATTCAAAAATTTAATATTGATACTTTTTTAAATGATAACATTTAAACCGCCATAATTTTTGGCGCTCTTGCTAAAACTGGTTCAGGCAAAACGATTTGAAGATCCTAACTAGTGGTTTATTATCGTGTGAATTCCTATTAATATGCCCTAAAGTTAAAAAAAAAAGTTTAAACCCCAATTTTAAATATTTTTGAGAATATCACTGTTTAATCAGAAAAAGATGAATACACTACTAAAAACTGGCTATTTTGCTATACTGATGGATCAAGATCCAATAGCGGGGTATCATACGCCGTTGTAGATAATAATTTGAACACCATTAGCTACGGGCTACTTAATCATGATAATTCAGTATTCTATGCAGAAGCAGAAGCAATACTAAAAGCTATACAATGGATTAAAAAGCAACGCTTTAAATTTGTCATTTGTACAGATTCCAAATCCTGTATAACCGCAATACAAAATATGTCTAATTCAATCGACATCATCTGCGAAATCAGAGATAATCTAATTCGTTTCCCAAAAAAAATAAAAATTATGTGGATACCCGGGCATGCAAATATAAAAGGAAATGAAACAGCAGACAAAATGGCAAGAGAAACCCTAAAATTACCACTTATTATGGATAAAACCCAAAACAAAAGCTCTATATACTCTGCAATCGAAAACTTCTTCTTCAATAAACATAAAACCGAATGGAACAGCTATTCACACATCTACGAACAATTTAATCCAGACGGAATCCAATCTACCTTTCCCACTGACATTTCAAGAACACATTTCCAAAAGTATCTTAGAATAAGACTAGGCCACTGCCGTCTAACACATCAAAACCTAATGGAAAGTAAATCTGCCCCGCAGTGTATCTTCTGTGGATCGTCAACTATTTCAATGCACCACATTATCAATGAATGTATGTATATTAAATCAATATGTATTAAAAATAATTACAATCTAAATTATATAATCTCAGATATTTCAAAGGAAAACGTTAACAACCTTATTAAAATCTTAAAAGAATTGAATATTTTTAATAAAATTTAAGTAGTATAAAACAAGTTTTAAAATGAAATAAATATTATATATAAACATATTTATGTTAAATTATTCTATAAGCACAATTTTATACAACTGTAAACTAAAATATAATTTTGATATATTTTCTATAAGAAAAAAGATCTATAAAATATGAGCTGATGGCCTTAGATGCTAGTGCTTGATCAATTAACTTTGTAATAATTTTATTATTATCCAGTTACTTAATAAATAAATATTTATTTTTTATTTATTTATTAAGAATTAACTTACAATTTAAATTATAAGGTAATTAAAAAAAAAAAAAGAGCAATAGCAACTAGGGCCTTCAGCTCAAAAGTGTAAAACATAATAGTGGTGTTATTTTATATAGTTAAACAAGTTTTGTAACAGAGTAATATTTGACATAAATATTTGTAGTTAAAGTAGATTAGTATGATTTGTGTAGTTAAATGCAATTGTATATATTAATTGATTTTAGATAATTTACTATTGTTGAAATATTTTCATCTGTTGGATCAGCAAGTAGTTCCAGGGGGTCTCTATTGTTAAACCATCTGGATCTTTGACTGTTGAACAGTGGGCAATCGCACAGGAGATGAGACGGGTCTGTGGGGTAATTTAAGTTACAGTTGCAGGGTAATTTGATTGTAAGTTTTACAATGCAGCCATGTGTGACTTTGGTATGTCCGATTCGGAGTCGTATGATTTTTACTAAGTCTATCCTTTTTGTTGATGTTTGTAGTTAAGATTCCAAGATTGTTAGTGTTTACTTTTTTGTACCATAAAGATGTTCTTTGGTAGGTCGTATCTTTATTTTTGTGATGTGTTTTTATATATTTAGATATATCTTTGGGGTTGAGATTTTCTGTAGTTATAAGCGGTGCCTTTAAAGAGTATTTAGCTGCAGTGTCAGCATACTCGTTTCCAATGATATTGCAATGGCTAGGGATCCAAATTAATTTAATGTCCGGGTATCTTCTGATTATAGTATTTCTGATTTTTGAAGTATATATGTTATCGTTTGAGATATTTAGTACAGATTTAAGAGAAGATAGAGAGTCGCTGCAGACAGCATATCTGCCCTTTTTATTTCCAATATATTCCATAGCTTTGGTAATGGCTATTAATTCTGCAGACATTATAGAGCTGTGTTGTGGTAGGTGACCGACACTAATGGTTTTATTTTCTGTTGTTAAACTGAATCCAATATTGTTTCCGTTTTTTGACCCATCGGTATATAGGATTTTGTAATTTATTAATTGTTCTTGTATGTCCTTAAAAAGGGTTAGGAATTGTTGAGGATTATGGTCGTTTTTATTAAATTTGTGTAATGAAATGTCTATGCTGTTTTTGTCAAGGGTCCAAGGAGGGAATTTTTCATCTCTAAATGATTGTGATGTAATCGGAATATTTAATTCATCGCAGGTATGTTTCATTTTGTTGATTGTTGACGGAATTCTGGCAGTTTTCGTTGATTTCTTTATTTTTGCTAATAATTTGTTTAGAGGGGTTGTTTTGTCATAGAAGCATTTATATAATTGTGTTGTTAGGGTGTCCCTTTGAATTTCAAGGGGAAGAATGTTAGCCTCGGCGTAAAGGTTACTTATACGGGAGGTGCGAAATGCCCCAAGTGAGCATCTGATGGCTGTGTTAATTTGTTTATTGATTTTTCCAATGACTGATTTAGGGGCATAACCATAAATGGGCAGGCCGTAATTGACTTTTGATAGAATAAGCGCTTTCGTGATTTGAATTAATATAGAGGTGTTACAGTTGAATTTAGGGCTGGAAAGGCATTTGATAATGTTAAGTTGTTTTTGTAGGGATTGAACTAAATTGTCAATATGTTCATTCCATTTGTATCTTTTGTTGATATATAAGCCTAGTAGTCTAAGATTTGAAGATTCAGTAAGTTGTATTTGGTTGGATAAAATTTCACATCTGCAGAGCTTTTTGCGGCATACATGAATGTATTTGCATTTTGTTGGTGAGAGTACTGCACCGGAGTATTTTGTCCAGTCAAGTATGTCTTTAAAAAGACCATTAAGGTTAATAATAGGATTTTTGTTTTTGTTGGACTTTACAATTAGATTAAAATCGTCAGCGTAAGACTTGAAATCAATATTCCGATGAATTGATATAACTTGGCATAACTTCAATAACGTCGTAACTCAAAAATTTTGATTTCGTAGAAAACGAGTTAAAGTTTTCAATTTACTCCCACCTTAAGGAAAAAATAACGATATAATTTCTCTCAAGTGGTGAGTATACAAGATATCAATACGAATTTTTTACACAATATGAAACTTGATATAACGAATAATTCTGCGTCATTAACTCAAAAATCATGTTTTTGAGTTGTGACGTTCTTGAAGTAAATGACCGATATGTTTTATTATTAAATTTTTAATAAAAACTACTTTTGAACAAAAATAGTAATTTCTTGTACCCAAATTACTTGTTTTAAATAAAATAAATACTTTTCTCGAAAATTCCCGCGAAATTTATAAAAGTCTGGAAATTTCCAAACCCTAATCAAGGTACAAAACATAATTATTTTTTTATCGAGCTTATATTTTTTTTATTAATTTCAAAGCTTTGCAATCTTGTAGTGATAATTACAATTAGGTTTCGTGTTTTTTTTTTGTACCCAGTAAAGTAAAAATAATGAAAAGACAAGAAAGGAGCAAAATTTATGATTACTAGGCTTTTTCTTAAAGCTCTGCCTATAATTTAGGCTCTAGATTTTTTTAAACTTCGGGTTCTGATGAGATCTTTAGCCAAATCGAAATACTAGTATCAACCTAGCTAATATGTTTGATTTGCTTTATTTTTGTAAATAATGAGGTTGAAAGCTTGTTATAAATTGAAAATAACATAAAAATAATCTCGATGTATATAAAAATAAAAAACTAATAAAACTGTTAAAAATAATTATAGTGTAGTCAATTTAAGAGCTGATATTTTTCCGAAAATTATGCAAACATTGATGAAAACATTTAAATTTTGTTCAACTTCTGACAAAATAATCAATTTTTATAAAATGTTCTGCACTGATGGAATTTTGTGAGTAGTATTAGTATTTCTTAATTGATAAAATGAATTTTTTCATAAAAAAGTCCCCAAAGAAATGTTTCGTTAAATCAATGAAACGTGTTTCAAAAAATCTATCTTAATAAAAAGATTCATTGAACCAATGAAAATTTCATAAAGTATATGAATTTTTTTTTTTCATTAATTCTAGCACATACGCCTTTCATGTGTTTAAAGAATAATTTTCATTGATATTTAATGTTTTTACTTTTTATGATTTGTTTAGCATAGCTTTACCAAAGTTAAGACATTAAGAAATTAACTTTATTATATTCATTGGTTCATATTATTTACAAAGTCTATTAGAGATCCTATAAAAATATGTTTATAAAAAAAAAAATTAGAAATCAAATAAATTCTAAAGTCCCTTCCACATCTAAACTATCTAATAAACCTTTCAAGAGTAACAAGAGTGACAAAGCTCATCTTTGCGTTCATTACATATATGTTGACTTTTTACAAAAGCACTTATGTTGAGTTAAGAACATTTTTTTTAGAATTTTGTAGTCAATGTAACATCAACACTTTATACACTAAATGATATGAGACCGACTCAAATCAATTTATTTCAAAGTTTTGGTTAATTCTGCTTGGCAAAAGAATTTATTTCATTTGTAATATTGGTCATTTTAACTCATCTATTATTTGTTTAATCCAAAATGTACTTCAAAAATCTAAAATAACACTACCATATTAAAAATCGACAATATGTATTCATACATGAACACACATGCTTCATACATGTCCACATGCATTCATATATGATTCATATGTGTTCATAAACCATTTTAATATGTTCATATGAGAAATCATATATGTTCATGTGTGTGCATTAACGAAAATTGAGGTAATATTTTTATATATAATCATACATGTGTTTACATTTCCAAACATGTTCATATATCTACACTAATGAAAATTGAGTATATGATCACATATGAACTCTTATGAACATATATGAATAATATATAGTGGTATATGGACATGTATGACCTCGAATCATTTAATATATTATGAGCATGAATGATTTCGCACATGTTCATAAATGGATGTATATTAGACCGACTCAAAAAAAAGTGATTTTGTTAGCCCTCTGAAAATTAAGCTTGATATGTTTTATGATGATTCCCAACCATTTTTAAAAAAGGTCTTTTTCAGTTTTTCGAATTTTTTTGTACTATGCTCCAAGACGACATAAATAAAATTTGGTATCATCGAAAAGAGGTTTTGTCTCCGTGATTTGTGATTTCCAGACGATTTCTTTTTTTTAATAACAAATCACTAATGACACTAAATCCGGTTTCTACTAAATATGACGATGGAAATGGTATATAAGTAAGTATATAAAAATACAGATTTTTTTTTATCTACAGAATTTTATTTTTATATATTAAAAAAACATGAAAAGTTAAACAACTTACAAAAATTAGCCCATTGCCCCCCTAAAATGTTGAAATTTCCCACCAGTGGGGCGAGCGCCCCACATTGAGAAACACTGCTCTAATGTATATATATTGATTTTTTTTTTGCATATTAAAAGTTAAAAATTTTATTGAAAAAAAAAATTTTAAAATGTTCATTAATTATTGTTTTTTTTTTAAGAAATTATGAAGAAATCATTAACAAATTTAATGAAAAAAAAAACAAACAAAGTTAATGAAATTGTTTATTAAATCAGTGAATATATTTTAAATAAATCGTTACATTAAGGAAGGAAAATTCTATCAGTGTGGAAAGCAGTCGCTTCACATTCAAACACGAATTATGATTTTTTTAATATATTTGTTTTTTCTTTAATTACAGATTTTTTAAAATGCCTTATTTGGAGATGTCGATTGCTATTTTTATAATATACATATATTCTAAAAATAGCAATCGACATCTCCAAATATGGGATTTTAAAAAATCTTTAAAATTTATTTAATAAAAACAAGTTTTTGCATTTTTAAACAAATTTGTAGGTAATTTTTGAATTCAAGTTAAAGTGGGTTAAAGATAGCCGATGAAGTCAGAATTCCCTATCTAAATAGGAATAAATGAAAGGAATAAATGAAATTTTTTAAAATTTCGAATTTTGGGAGGTTTTAATAGAAAGACACTTTTTTCAAAAATCGGCCAAAATTCAGCAAGACTGAAAAAACTCGATTTCTTAAATTTAGATTCATTTTAAATAAAACTAATGTAATGGACGAAAAATCAACAAATCGTTTTCTAAGGGACATCCTAATAAATATGTATTAAGTAGTATGGGTATGTATGTGTAAATACGATCAAAATTTGTGTGATGTTGCTGTTACTATGATCTTAAATTGCTAAATTGCTTTAGTTTATTATTTTAAATTTTTGTTTGATTTATCACTAAGCGGCTTAGCCGCACTTTCGAAATACGTAGTACTAGTACTAAAATGTACTAAACATATATTCTATTTATCATTATCATTAACGTGTCTTTTTAGTTTTAGTTTCAGTTTTCACTTTTCTCCAACCAAATGAGATTTTATTGTTTAGTTGTATCACGGTCTCGGAAGAAATATGTAGTAGGCGGTAGTGAATATAAAAAAATAATAAATTTAACAATCCTTATAAAGTCATTTAAATAATAATAATAAAAGCAAATAAAATCAACAATTTGCTATAACTTATCTCTTAATGATAGTGATATGTCAAATATTATTTGTGATACTCTGTTCAATTAGTTGTTGTAGTGCTGTTAATGACGTGTATTGTTGCATTGTTCATTGGAATTGTTGATGTTTTTGAATTTGTGTTATCGTATTATCTTAACACTATCAAATAAATGATAAGTTTATAATCAGTAAAATTGTTTATATATTTTAATAATAGTTATAGTCTAAACTTAATTAAGTTAATTTAATTAAATTTTGAGCGCCATATTTATCAGGTTACGATTTGTATGATAATAATGATTGTTTAGTAAGTATATAAATTTATATAAAATGGAAATAATTAGAAAATGTAAATATATTTATCAAACTCAAGTTTATTTCACTTGAATTAAAATTTTATAATTGCATTTAATTTAATACAATTATAAAAGTCTTACCCAGCTTTTATAGTCTGCTTATTATGCCTAAAGAACAAGAAAGATTTTTCTAATAAAAATATTTTCAGATTTTAATTTAAACCTCGAAGAATCTGAAAACAAATTTGTGTGAGAGGTTTTAAAACTTTCGATACACCTTTCAGATAATGGTCCTTCAAATTACATTTAACTGGGTATTTGTATTCTCCTAGTTTATATGGAGTTCACGTATTTTTTTTTCTCAAAATTCGTTATACGAGGGCGGACCAATAAGTCCGTGACTTTTTTAATGGCAGTTGTTTTTGCAAAAAAAAAAAAAAAAATTTCAACGTTATCTCCTTTTAGCTCAATACACTTAGGCCAACGTTTCTCCAACTTTTGTATCCCTTCCAAAAAATAGGATTTTTGAAGGTCCATAAAATAGGCATTTGTTTGATAGTTGGAGCTAAATCTTTTTTCACCGAGCCATATATTTAGGTTTGGAACTAGGAAATAGTCACTGGGGCTAAATCCGGAGAATATGGCGGATGAAGTACCAATTCGTAGCCCAATTCATTCAATTTTGCCATTGAGACTGCACACGTGTGTACCCGTGCATTATCTTGATGAAAAAGAACTTTTTTCTTGGCCATATGGGGTTGTTTTTTTTTTTAAATCCTCGTTAAATCGGTCTAATAAGTTGGCATAACAATCTCACGCACTTTTACTCTTCGATGGATTTTTTCGAAATTTTCGGTGTATTGACCTCCATTGGCCGTACAGAACGTTCAGCGTTATTTGTACTTGTGCGACCACAACGAAAGTCGGCCAGCCACTTTTTTACCATTGAAATGGATGGTGCAGAGTCCCCATAGTATTTATCAAGCTTTTCCTTGGTTTGATTGACGGTTTTTTTTCGCAAAAAACAATGTGTAATGAGCACTCGAAATTAATTTTTTTCCATTTTTAAAAAAAATCCACGAGTTAGTATATTTGGAACATCTGTTAAACGCAAAGTAAATGACGGAACTTGCTCAAAATTTGACAGTAGTCTATTAACAGGTGGTACCGGATGGGAGCAGTGTTGCGTTTTATATACCTACAAGGGAAGTTCAAAAAGTCACGGACTTATTGGTCCGCCCTCGTAGTTCTCGTTTACTCGTTACTCAAAGTTGGGGTTTTTAACCCTTTCACTACCGATTTTTTGTTTGAGAATATATTTTTATCTGGAATTTAAATTCTTGTTTGGGGTCTTAAATAAGAAAGAAAAAGGTTGACATGTATACCCAATCCCCTCCAACCCACTAAAAAAAAATGGGTTAAAAAATCGTTTTTTTGAAACTTATCAGCTCAGCTGACCAGATCTTGTTTGATTTGTGTTACCATATCAAATTAGATCTCAAAAATGGGAAAAATATGAGATATCATTAGATCTGATAAAATCTGGACGGATCTGATCAAATCTTGGCAGATCTGATGTTTTTAGATTTGGAGAGGTTGAATAATTTTGAAAATTTTCTGGTTAAATGATTAAAAAACGTTGATTTTAATAAGCTTATTCAAAAGCTTGGAGCAAATAAACGGACAACAAAGACAAGGTGAAACAAATATACAGTTTTAAATGTTTCACGTTTTTGGAATTCGGTAATGCCTGCCAGATTCATCACAAAATTTTGCGCAGTTATTTGTTAAAATATTTGTAAATCATGATCAATGCCGCAAAGAACTGCCAAAACTTTTGTTAATAATAAATGCTTTAATATTACTATTTTGCAAAAACGGCAGATTTTTACATAGCAAGAACAAGAAACAAGTACAAAAAAAAAATAATGAAAATTTTTTAAGTTTCCTTAAAGTTTTAAAAATTTTTAAAATAAAAAAAAATAACAAACACAATAAAAAAAAATTAAAACAGAAAATATGAAGTTTGAAAGGACTCAGATCTGGTACCAGATCTGGACAAAAATATTATCTTTTAGATACGAACAGATTTGGCACCAGTTATGATCCAATATGATCATAACTGGTGCATAAAAATAAGCCACATTTGAAAGTCGTTTTGCAAACGCAAAACATTTTATTTAATGCTATTTAATTTTAATGACATACAAAATATATTTAAATATTTTTTTTATTTGGTGTGAAATGTTTCTCAATAAATCAGAAACTAATAAGTTCTATACAATGACACTTACGGACAGTATTGAGAAAGGGTTCATCATTAATATATATTTTTTTGAAATTTTAAAAATACATTTTTTTTTAAATATTCGCCCGCGAACTTTATGTCACGAAAAGTTGACCTTAAAGGAAAATTGTTCAGCAACTAACCCGGGAAAAACTATAATTTTTAACTTTAATTGTCCATTTAGTTTCAGAGACATTAATTTAATGTGATGACAGATTTTGAAAATTTTGTAGGAGTACACTCAGATTAAATCTTTGCTTTTATATGTACTATAGTTTGTAAAAAAAATAAAATTTGTATATTTTGTGTTAATTAATAGAAATACAAAAAAAAATATATTCTAAATAGGAAATTTTGTATTTATCTAAATAAACTCGATTGGATTCAGTAAGGATAATTAAAAATGTTTGCATGTGCAACAATATTTTTTAATCATTCTAATAGAAACTTGATTACAACTATCGAATCAACTATAGATTTTTAAGATAGTACTTGTGACTATAAAAATTCGGTTGGAAAAAAATATGTGTGGGGCAACAAAACTTTTTTCTGTGTGTAATGAACACTTTTCATTATATGCTTAATAGGGCGGGTCGATTTAAAAATCGCTCAACGTTCAAGGAAAATCGTATTCTAGGGATCAAAATAAGAAACTTTGCCGAAGGAACCATACCTCTAAAACGAATTCTGATGTCCCGACTTTTGACCCAAAGGGTCAAATTTTGAAAAAGCCTACTTTGATATTTCAGAAAGTAGGAGGAATCTCTCCAAGATTATTGGAGCTACTTCTTCTCCGGGAGACGCGCTAGCAGATTAATGCATAAATCATCATTCTAGGTTACCGTTAAGGGGTTGAAATTTAAGTTGAAAGAGGGCCTTTTTAGCCGTGTTTTTATAGCAAAATGTACAAATCTCGTGATAGAGATATTTCAGAAAGTAGCAGGAGTCTTTCCAAGATTAGGGTCTCTATTTCTTCTCCGGAAGACGCTCTAGCAGATAAATGTATAAATTATATTCGATTGGGTTGGATTCGATTGGGGCACCCTAAATGGGTCAAAGTGGAATTTTTCAAAATTTGACCCTACGGGTCAAACGTCGGGACATCAGAATTCGTTTTAGAGTTATGGTTCCTTCGGCAAAGTTTCTTATTTTGATCCCTAGAATACGATTTTCCTTGAACGTTGAGCGATTTTTTTGCCTCCACACAAATCGACCCGGCCTAATGCTTAATTTAGTAGCTTTTTTACGATTTTTTTTCAATTTTTAAGACCCCATATTTCGTGAAGCAAGGTGTCTAGTGAGCCAAAAATTAATGTCAACCTTAGTTGCATAAAATACAATATTTGTGCACAGGTTTTAAGTTTGCAAGGGGTGATGTCCAGTATTTTTTTTTTGAGTTGGTTGTAATGAAAACTGGTCCATTTTGTGGCACCATTTTGTAAGTGAACCATTCTTTATTTTGCATTTTAACACATGCTTACAATTTTATTTTTTGTTGGCGTTGTTATTTTCATTTGTTATTATTGTTACACTTTCAACAGTTTATGATTTGAAATAATCATATCGTAAAACAATTAGAAAATATATATAATTTCTTATCTCTGTTAATAGAGTCTTTAAAATGTTTTGTTGCAAAACACGTTAATTTTATATTCATTCTATATGGAAAAAATACGAACAGAAAATGTACAGATTAGTTTTAAACGCTGAAGTGTAGAAATCAAAAAATAAAGAACGTTACAAAAAAAAAAAAAAAAAAAAAAAAAAAATATAAAAAAAATAGAATAAATATAATAAATAAAAACAAAATAATAATCATTAAAATTAAATAAATTAACTAAATCACAAATCGTTTTTAAAGTGTTTTTTTTTTGCAAATTTTTTATCTCAAGTATTGATTTATTCGAATACTCGTAAATCGAAGAATATATTGGTAGCCAAAAATATTATAATATAAAAGTGTAAACAAATTTAACACGTGAGTTCTTTTATTAGCAACAAAAAAAAAAAAACATTAAACAAAAAAAATATTGATAAAAAATAAAACAGAGTTTGTTATGTGTTCTACATACATAAATTTTTAATCATTTAATTAGAACTGATAAACCAATTGTGAAAGCAGCCAATATTTTGTTTATGATTACACGTGTTTAAAGAAATTGATTGTTTATAGTGCTTTACGTACAAAAGTTGTAAAAATAATCTAAAACAAACAAATTGAATCAAAAGCTTTGTTCCATTCTAAATATATGTATGGGAATGTTCGCTTATGTGGCCCTATACCTGGTATTTGGGATAATAAAAAAGTGAAATATTCCAAATCTAAAAATTCGACTTTAAAATTTATTGTTTGTTATTCACTTTTTATTTTTACAAAAAAATTACACTCTATGTTGCGCTTTTTTAAAAAGACACAATAAAACCAAGAAAAACGTATACATTCTAGTCGAAACGATTTTTAAATAGTGATAGCGGAAATTAAACGCGATGACAGTTGAAAGTTTTGACATATTCATAAAACAACACTAAAAAAACAAAAATTTCACTTTAGGCATTAGGCCATAATAGGGAACATTCTCCTATACAAACATTAAAAAACGTCTGGATTGCATTAGGTCAACTATAGTTCACAATAATGTAAATATTTAAAAGAATATGTATAATTTCGTTGCTTATAAATAGATAATTACAGTATTATAGTAAAAATAGCTGTTAGTTAAAGCTGAAAGCGAAAAAGGAGGTAGAGTAAACGTTTAATTATCAACAACTTTTAAAGTCTCTCTGGCCAGACATAAATATTTGTACACTCAGAATATTATGTAGTTTAATAAGAAATACTAGCATCAAAATAGCTAATATTTTTGATTTGTTCTATTTTTGTAAATATGCGGAGGTTGAAAGCTCGCTATAAATAATCTCGATATAAATGGTGTATTTTATAGAGGTATATAACTTTAAAATGTAATAAAATAAAGATGAATTTTGTTAAATGGACATGAAATTAACTTTATTTGAAAGATAATCGTCTGGCATTATAATTTAAATATGACTTCTGGCATATGACCGCCACGGCTGGCTCGAACGTAGTCTGATCTGGAGGTCCAATTTTCGATGAACTTTTCCAACATTTGTGGCCGCATATTGGCAATAACGAGGCGAATGTTGTCCTCCAACTGGTCAATCGTTTCCGGCTTATCGGAGTAGACTACCGACTTCACATATAACCACAGAAAATATTCCAGCGGCGTTAAATCGCACGATCTTCTAGGCCAATTCATGGGTCCACAACGTGAAACTATGCTGTTACCAAAATTTTCCTTCAATAAATCAATTGTGGCACGAGCTGTGTGACATGTTGCGCCGTCTTGTTGGAACCACAGCTCCTGCACATCATGGTTGTTCAATTGATGAACGAAAAAGTCAGTAATCATGACTCTATAGCGGTCACCATTGACTGTAACGTTCTGACCATAATCGTTTTTAAAGAAGTACGGACCAATGATTCCACCAGCCCATAACGCACACCAAACAGTCAGTTTTTCTGGATGTAACGGTGTCTCAACATACACTTGAGGATTATCATCATTTCAAATACGGCAATTTTATTTATTGACGTATCCATTTAACCAAAAGTGAGCTTCATCTCTAAACAAAATTCGTTATGAAAATCGGGATCAACGGCAATCTTGTTTTGGGCCCATTTACCGAATCTACGCCTTGCTGATGAGCGTGTGGCTTCAATTGTTGCACGAGTTGGATTTTGTAAGCACGCAACCAAGATCTTTCCGCAAAATCTTCCATAAAGTGGATGGACACATATCCACTTATTGTGCACGATGTCAGATAGACTGATTGGGGTATTCCTCTACGCTACGCTCTACAGCAGCAATGACTTCTTCTGTACGCACTGTACGATGTCTCTGTGGATGCATATTATCATTTAGAGTAAACGTGGTGCGAAAACGTTCCAAAGTTAATCGAATTAATTGTTCTGATGGATGATTATGTTGACCGTAAAATATACATAGTACGTGATACGTATTTCAAACAGAACCATGATTTTCAAAGTAAATTTGCATAACTTAGAAGTGTAGGCGTCAGTCTATTCATTTTGAAATGCCAAATCAAACTAAACATAAATCACTTGGTCACTTGAGTTAAAAAATGTGTTGCAAACTTAAAGTTCTATTCCTGTATAAAAAACACCATTTACTAGGAAATCGTGAAAATTATGAAAACATTTACAAAACTAAACTATCTCATGAAAAAAAAACAACAATTTTTTTAAGCAAAGTATTCTATTTTTTGCTAAATAAGAAAACATTGTAGTAAACTAATGAAAATTTTCTTCACAAATTAGTCTAAAATTTCCTAAAATTAATGAAAAGCGTCATACCTTTTATAAAACTAGTTTTTCACTGAAACTTTATCATTGAGTGAATGAAACTTTAAATAAATAAAATAAAAGTTTTCAAACAATTTAATGAAAACATGCAATAACTTAATGAAAAATTTCAATGGACGAATTCATTGTTTTTATTCAAAAAATTATTAAAGTTCCAAAATATATCGCTTTAGCAAATTAGCTATTAGGCTAGTGAACACATATTTTAAATTTAAGCCGTCAAGTTTCCATTTTACGCCCCTTCCCGATGGAACGGAATGAGAAACTTTTATACCAAATATTGGCCACACCGTGAATGAGAATTTATTCAGAATATTGGCTACACACACAGAGAAAAATTTTGCCATTTGCCAACTGAAATTCAGTTTTTACGTCTCCAATTGAGTTATTACAAATTTTAGACAGTTGGCACAACGTAGCATTAGTTTTCACAACAAAGTTCGCCTAATTCAGCTTAATTTTAGTTACATCTCCCAAAATATTCAGTACTTTAATGCAAAATATCATTGTAATAACTGAATTTATAAGTTGTTACAATTAATATACACTTTTAAATTCGGTTGCCACTTTATTTCTCTGTGTGCACCGTGAATGAGAAAAAGTTTTTATATTGGATCCCCAATTTTTACTACCTTACTGACAACAATTCTAAAAGTGATATTCATTGAATATTTCAAGCTTCTAGCCAAAGTAGTTTGGACAGATCCTCAAGGGGTAGACTTTTTGTTACATACTAGGGAAACACATATTTCAATTTTCTAATTTCAGTCCGTCAAGGGTTTTATACTCTCAAAAGGGCAGTCTGTTGGTTGGTTCCTTCAGACGAGGGAAACGAAAGTAATAAAAAATTGGTACGAAACATACCTGCCCAACTGCATATTTAGTGGGTACAAATTAAAATGTTATCCAAATATCGTTCATTTGATACCAAATTTCTATATTGTTTGCTTGAAAGAGCTTGAAAACAACGGAAATATCGGAAAGCTGGATTATTTTTTACACTAAATTTTAACACTTAAACGTGAAATTGGGAAGCTAAATAGGTACTTATTGTTACATATTTTAACCTTTTATCACAACTTCTAAAACCAAATTTGAAGTTTCTAACCGTAGCGGTTTAGGCAGGCCGATAAAAGGCATTTTTATAACGTAACCAAAATTTCAAAAATTATTAAAATGTAAATGGAGTTTAGAAAATTAATATTTTTATTTGAATATAAATTATTATTGCAATTTTCTAAATATGAATGCATTTTTTATTTCATTGCGGTTTTCGCGAATCTGCATTCGAAATTGTGCATTCTTAAATTTAATAATAATTTTATATCTCAATGGTAAAGCTGTAAAGCTGTCTGCCTTGTAAAAGACTTTTTTTAAATTCTTTTATTTTTTTTAAATCTATTTGCTGACACATCACTTTGTACGTCAAAAAGTGTCTAACATGTATCAATTGACCCTATCCTATCACATCGACATGTTTAAGTGACCTTTCCCTTTCAGATAAAAGTTTGACTAAGTACGTTTCGCTGACACCTTGGCATACATCCAACATGTCATCTAGGACCGTTACATTTGCCAGTAGGGTGAATATTTCAGATTATTAACTTGTTCGATGTTTTAGTGACAGATACTTTCATTTTAATTAAAAAAAGTTCATAAAAAAAATTTTATTTCAGAAAATAAATTTTCTTTCCTAAAATATGTACTTATTGTACGGGCTTTTTTTATTATTTTAATCGACCTTGACCTACTGTAAGGAAATATAATGATATTTAGCATTTTAAAACGTAAACTGCAAATTTGTACGATTACGCGATTTTTTTTTATACAATTTTAAAAACATTTTTAAGCGATAAAGAAAGTAATTAATTAAGCGAATAAATAAGCAAATTAATTTTAAATTACGGTGAGAATCTAATCTTTCATTACTGATTATCCAGAAACAATGTTTCAATCGTAAATTTTAAATAAATCAAGTTTTAGCCTATTTATATTCAATGATAATGAAATTTCTTAATTGAAATTAAAATGACTACTTAAAAATGTCGTTATAAATTGTCACTAGCGTGTGAAATTCTGATATATTATCACAAAATTGAATTTGACAAATTGAAGTTATAATTAAATTTATATTATTATTCTTATTAGGGCCGTAGCAGGTTGGGGCGGCCGGGCCCGCCAAAATAATTTGACAAATTTTTAAAATTGTTTAAAAAAACAAATTTTTGGAAGAAGTTTATGATACTTTTTAATAAAATTAGAAATTAATTAATTAAAAAATAGTTCACATTATTTTTGGCAAAACTGCACTTTATGGAGCGTTACTCAAACAAAAAAAAAAGAATATATATGACCCCCTCCAAAATTAAAAAAGAAAATTTTTTTCAGGGGCCCCGGCCCACTATGCTTTGTCCCATAGACAAAAATCAAAAAAAATTTTTGTCTCAAATTGTTTTTAAATACAGATTTTTTGAAAGATAATAAGGTATCTCAAATAAATGTTAACAAAAAAAATTTTTCTGATTGCTTTTGCCACCACGAGAGGGCGTTAAAAGCAGATAATTTTTTGCAAAAATTACTTAACAGAAAAATGAGTTTTAGTTGTTTCACAAAATAATTCTAAAAAATTCATTTTTTTAAAAAGGTGCTCGAAATTTGGTTTTCAAGTACTTTGATATATTTGCAGTTAAATTAAAATTTATAATTTAGTATTTATTTACAAAATAACTTTTTTTATTGCTCTGAAAAACACATTTTTTTTGTTGAAAATCCAAAAATTACTTAAGTTTGATGGAGTATAAAAAAAATTATATAAAATTAGATATTTTTTTGTTTCTGTTTTTGTAAGTTTATACTCTTAGCTAACAGGGTATTCAAAAATTAGTGCCTATTTTTTACCACAACTTAAAAAAAAATGCGTTTTTTGAAATGCCTAATTTTATGATTTTTACTCAAATATCAGGCATTTAAGAGTGTTTAATATCATTGCGCAACACGATTTTATATTTTGAATGTTAAAAAATAAAAAAATTTAATTATATCATTAGTAGACCCAAAACCACTGAAGTATTTTCAAAATTTAGCTCGAGTTCTTTTTTTATGGCCCACTGAAGTTTTTAATTTTTTTTTAAAGGCGTTTTGAGTAAGTCAAAAAAAATGTATTAAATCTAATACAAGGTTAATAGATGATTTTAATAAAATTTGATGACGGTTCTTTTCATAGAACTAATTAACCCTCTATCTGCCATTTTTAGGGGTCATTTCAGCCCCTCGTCATAGAACACCACTAACACGTTTAACATTTAAGATAAACTCGGAGACCCAAAATTTGTTGCACAGTGTATGCAACTGTAGCTTTAAGTTATGTAAAATATCTCATTAATAATTAGTTAGATCCAATTAAACTATAAATTAGATTCTGTTTCATATTTAAATTACTATTTTAAAGTGTAAGTTGCGATTGACTTCGATTTTGAAGTTTTTTTTGTTTCATATTTTTGTTTTGCTTTATCATATTATTTGCCGTTATTTGAAATATGAAATTGGGAAATATATTCTTGGAGAAAATGTTGAAATCGAAGATGAGATAACAGAAGACGAGATGAGTTCTTCGTTAAGCGAAAATTGGTTTTGGGAAGAATTAAGTAGCGGTTATGCTTTGTTATAAGTTTGTCTTTATATGTTTTTTTAACGTTTTTATTTTAGCAGTGATAAAATATAATTATTAAGTTAAACTATTATAATTTTTGTTTAAAAATCCAAAATTTTAATTTTTTTATCAAAATATATCGCACTTAATCGGCAGGAGGGTATTAACTCAAAATGTTCAGTAGAAGCAAAACAATTTTAAATTTAATATTAAAGGCACATGAAAAAGAATTTTTAAACCAACCATTTCATTATCAAAAAGTTGGCAAAATAGCACGATATTTTTACAGCGAAAAAATCGACGAGTAGTATTCATTACTACTCGTCGATTTTTTTCGAAAAGTGCGATATGATTTTTTTATAATTTTTTAATGACGTTTACATTGCTAGTTTTCCTCTTTAATTTTTTCATTTATGTTATCTTTCAAATATCCTTATAGTTTTATTTTTGCAAGAGCATTTTAACCGGCTTATCCTATTTTTCAATAAATGATGTTTTTGTATTTTAAACATTGATAATCCGATTCTACCCAAATTTGGCACAATATATATCTTGCAAATATCAATTTACATACCAAAATTTATTACGATCAGACAATTTTTTTAGGAGTGGTAGCGTTTTTAAGAAAAAGGATATATAGCAGGACCTTGAGTCCTTAGTCCGATTTAAATAAAAATTTACATCACGTTGCTAGTTGCATGTGTATCAGCATGACCACTCTTTGTAATTTTGTGGGCATTATTGATGCTAAAATTATATTTTTCAATTTCAGGACACATGGGAGGTAGGCGTGTCCTAGGGCCGATTTTCCCAAAAATTCTTATTTTTCTTAACTGAGCTATTTTATGCTAGTGTACCAAATTTCAAAATATCTGACTACTCCTTCTATTTTTGTCCCTTCGTTATATGGGAACGAAGCATAGTGCGGCCCCACAAACCGGTATGCGTAGAAACATATAAGTGTGGGTATTCAAATGTAAGGAAATGAGATTACACAGGTGCCGCTAATTCTATGTTATAATTTGGTTAATTAGTCCGCTGTCAAAATCGCGAAGCTACGTTCAGGTTTGTATCGATCGGTCATAACCTAAAAAATGTATTTTATTATACTTAATATCATTATAGTCAATTAATTTCTTTGATTAAATGATAATATCGATATGCCGTCGTCGAGAAGGTGTTGTGTAAATAATCCAAATACATTTTGTTATATTTGTGGTGAATATGTAGTAAAAAAGTTAGTTTTTTTAATAAATTTATTAAATGTTATTTAATTTATTTATCCTTGCGAAATCTCGAAAACTACACGTAGCATTAAAAAAGTAAGTATCAATTTTTTATCAGGGTACCGAACGTACTTGAAATCTGTTTTATTTTTAGCGGCACCAAAATCATTGTAGGCCTGTGTTATTTTTATGATCAATGATACGTAGCGCCCTCTAGTTTTTGGCAAGCAACAAAAAAATCTATAATGACAATAAATTGAAAAAAATGTAAAATTTGAAAAACGATCGCTAGAATTAAAAACAAATCTCCAAATTGAAAAAAAAATTAGCGAAAATTAACAAGATTGCTAAAATTTAAAAATAATAGACAGAATTTAAAAAAATTGCTAGTATTTGAAAAAATTCCCAAAAATTTTAAGAAAAAATGCAGAAATTAAAAAAACCCGAAAAATTTTAAAAATATCTAAAATTTGAAAAAAATATTCGAAATTAAAAAAAAAACGGTTTATTTTATTTTGCCGATTTTTTTGTAATTTGGTGATATTTTTAAATTTTTGGTTTTATTTAATGTTGGCAATTTTTTCCTATTCTATAGATTATTTTAATTATAGCGATTTTTTGAATATATTTTGCTATTGTTAATTTCAACCTCCGTATATTTACAAAAAATAAAGCAAATCAAACATACTAGTATTTCGATCTGGCTAAAGATCGCATCAGAACCTGAAGTTTTAGAAAAGCTACAGCCTCCAGAATATCAAAAAAAAGCTATTAAATTATCAATTTTGCTTCATTTTTGTCTTCTTAGTAACCAAACACGTGGCTAGGGTCTTTTCCTCATGACGCTACTAAACTTTGAAGACCAAAAAGGTTCTATTTATATAAAAAAAAATTAGTTTTTACTCTGGCTCAAGTAATATTTGTACAGTTTTATTAGTTTTTTGTTTTTATATATCAGACATATTAGCTAGGTTGATCAGAACCCGAAGTATTAGAAAAGCTAGAGAATCTAGAATGGGCAGAGCTTTAACAAAAACCTACACGGTTTCTTAGACTAAAATTGGGTTATTACGAATTTCAGTCGGTTGATACAAATGAACTTTAGTTATCACAACAAAGTTCAGGTAGTTCAACTAAATTTTAGTTGCAACATCCAAAATCTAAGGTAAATATCGTTGTAGTAACATAATATATAAGTTGTTACCATTAAAATACAAAGTGTATTTTTCAATTCGGTTGACACTTTATTTCTCTGTGTGTAATAATTATGAATTTTTTTCGCATTGTGTGTATTACAAATAAAAAAACTTGTATGTATTATTTAAAAAATATTAAATTAACTTTATAATTTTTCAACCGGTAGCAAAAAATCAAATAACATTGCACAACTTTCTTGATTTTAAAATTTCGAAAAATTATGATATCAAAACTTTAAATATGCCAAACAAACTCCAATAATTATCTAAAATCGGTCGAACAATTCTGGACACTTGTTTGTAGTTAAACTTGATTTAAGTCGTTTTTTTTAGTTCTCAGCTAAACATTTGAAAATTGCCATATACATTTTTATCACTCGAACAAAACCAAATTTGGTTCCCTTAATATAATTTCCTGGCTACGGTCCTGATTACTAATAAATACATGAATAAACTTTTACTTCCTTCAGGTACTTTTAAACAAATTAGTAAAATTTCATCATCTTTTCATTAAAAACACAAAACATCGAACATGAAAGACACTGAGTTGGTTAATAAAAATGGATGCATTGAAATGGATTTAGCTGATTCTGGCGAAGATAATGATCCTTTCCAGGATCTGATGACAAAGGCTGGAAATCATGGCCGTTTTCAATTGGTTTATAATATACTTTTTGTTATGGGCCTTTCGATGGCAGGTGCCATGTGTTATATGAACATTATTTTAGCATTAAATATACCAGATCATTGGTGTACAGTGCCGGGAAGAGAAAAAACAAATTTTACATTGCAGGAATGGCGGCAAATAACATTGCCCACGTAAGTATTACACGTGTTTTTTTTTTTTTTTGATGTGTGTACGAATATGAACGCTATATGAATGATAAATATTTGATAACTTTTATTTTTTGACAATTTTTGACATATTACGCTACTACGAGTATGTATGTATTGGCATACATACAATACCTAAATACCCAGTATATGTATTGTACAACAATTGTTGTACATACCACACACACATACATATGTATATATATGTCATATTTACACAAATACGTGCATAGTTGTGTAATAAATTGTCAAGAATGGTGTTTAAAATTTCATTCTTCAAATTTGCATTTCATATAAATGTCATCATCACATAAATGTATATTGTGCTACTGCCCAGCAAACAAATTAAAATTTACAATAAAAAAAATAAAATAAATAACAAAAGTTTAAACAAAAAATTTCGAATTTACATTTCTGGGGACTTTTGACAAAATCACATTTTTTAAGAGTGTTTAAAATAGAATATTATGGTAAAAATCGTCACTTTTTGTTACCTCTTTTTTAATGATCTAAGAATCTGATAATCTAAATTTCAAGGATCATTCAAAAAATAATGAAAAAGTGGTTTTCTAGCAAAAAAAGTTTGTTTTTTTTGACAAAACATCTGAAGTCGACTTAAGTTGTTTTTATTTACAGTCCAAAGGTTTGCATGCTCTTGCAGCAAATGATTTGTTAACATTGCGTTAAATTTTTCTATTTCTGTTTACTGGGTACTATCCAATATCATTATTTTCCTACTTCTCTTCTCAACTCTATTTCCCCCATATTGATATTTCATAATACTTCTCCTTCCATTCACAGGCACAAGGACAATCGAGGTACAGACAAGTATAGCAACTGTCAAATGTATGATGCGAATTTTACAGAAATTGATGATTGGGAGAATTGGAATTCAACATCAGCAAATGTAACAGGTTAGTTTTACTTTTTTTGTTTGTATGTTTTCACAATCACATACACAGAGTACATATACCCAAACACACACACATACACAATATACTCGTAGTTGATTTGATATATTCAAAATCCGTATATAATTTTCCGTCTGAATGTGTGTTTTTTTTTCCCATTTATTTTTCATATATGAATATGAAATTTGTTATTGCAATTGTATTTGTATTTGTAGTGAAATATTTGACTGTGTTATTATTTTTGTTGTTTTTTTTTTTTGTTTGATAGAATTGATTTATTAAAAACCCATGTATTCACAATACCAGCGGTTCCCACCAACTGTTGCTTAACGGACCCCCAAAATTATTTTAAAATTAAGACAAAGAAAAAAAAAACTTTACAAATCCAAACCAATAACAATTATTATGAACTGCAATGGCCACAAAATATTAAAAACTTTTATAAACTTTTATAAATATTGTGAAATTATTTCATTTGGTTTCATAAATATATGTATAATGTATAGAATACCAATTTTAAAAAAGTATCTGTTAAAAATGGGAAATTGAAAAACTTATATGAAAATTTGTTTGTGGTCCATTCACAAATAGTTCATCTTAACCAAGGGTTCATCTTAAGCAAGTTTGTATTAACAGAACGCCAGGACTTTCAAATTAGTTGGTTTAACCGCGAATTTGTCTTAAACGAGTTTTACTGCACAAGACTTCTAGAAAGAATCATCAAACACACAAAAGTGTGATTAAAATTTGTACATTTTTTTTACAATTAAAAAATTCAAAAAAGTTTAATATTTAAGCCATAGAATTTTTTTAAATCTTTAAATCTTTTTTTTATGAGTTTTTGAATGAAAAACCACTTTTTGCTGAACTACTTTCATACAAAAATTTCAATTTTTGAAAATGTATTTTAATCTCATTTTTTAGCTCGTTTGCTAGCAGGACTTTAAAATTAAATTAAAAAAACATTTAATGTTTAAAATTCAAAAATAAATATAAGAAGCAAAATCAATTTTAAAAATTGTAATAGGATCAATTTAATACAAAAACAAACAGCGAGACGTACTTATCAATTATGGTGAAGAATTACTAAAAGCACACTCAGGGAACTTATGCTGTAAATATTTGTATTTGTTTGAGTTGTAATTAGTGTTATTTAATTCAGCTCGGGTTGGATTAAATAACATTACTTTAAGTTTTGTAAGTTAAACTTGCAATTCCTTTTAATATCACCGTGAAATTAATCGATGTTTTCCGAATTTTATAAAATTTTGTGTGTGAGCGAGAGTGAACGAAAGTATTAAAATTTTTTTTTTTTTTAAACTCTGGCAACCCTGTAGCTTTAAATTGTGGTGTATGCACTTCACTTAAACGGTCATAACTTTTGATGTGTAAAAATATCGACAAATTTATTTTTTCATATGAACGGCTAGGTTTTGGGGTATAAAAAATAAATAAAAAACAATTTACACATTTTTTAAAAATAAATATTTTTTAAAAAAAACTTTAAAATCAATTTTTGCAAAAAGTTTTTATACAAATAGCTACACATGTGTTCCAAATACCTTCAGAGTGGAAAGCTCCTTACTTAGTGAGAAATCAGAAAAAATTAAGAAATATATACGCCAGAAAATGTGTGTTCTTTTTTTTATTGTTGCTATTGATTACTCTTCTCTTGTGCAAATTGCTGGGTAGGGGCTTCACTTAAAAGGTCATAACTTTTGATGTGTCAAAGATATCGACAAAACTTCTTTTTCATAGGAACGGTTAGATTTTAGGATATAAGAAATTAGATAAAAACAATTTTTGAGAAACCAAATTTATTTATTAATATTTTTTTAAAAAATGCACTTTTATATTTTTTTTTGATTTTAAAGTTTTTTTTTTAAAAATTTTTTTTTTTTTGTAAATATGTGTAACATTTTTTATATTTATATTTTATACCCCAAAACCTATCCGTTCTTATGCAAAAATAAATTTGTCGATATTGTTTACACATCAAATGTTATGCCCTTTTAAGTGAAGTCCCTACCCCAAAATTTTAAGCTATAGGGTTGCCAGAGTTTTCCAAAAAAAAAAAAAAATTTTTAATACTTGCACACACTCACAAAATTTTATCAAAATCGGAAAACATCGATTTCTCTATATACAAACTGTTTTATATTGTTAGAAAACAGGATATTTAAGGTTTTATAGTTTAAAGTGACATTGTTAATGCCAAAAGTCCTTGTTGACTTTTGTCCTTAAATCCTGAACATTATCCCTGGAATTCCTAAATAAATTGTGCACAAAGGCTGAATGCTCTGAAAGGTAGAAAGTTATCGACATAACCTTTTATCTCTCTTCAACATTAAAGCCTAAAGTACCTCTCAAAACATATTTAAAGTCATAGATACTTATTTCCTAAAAATTGTCGTATGACCAGCTCTTGTTAAATGAGCTGTCGTACTGGAAAGATGTCTTTTATTTCCATATTTGGTTCTATTTGGATATTTAAATTTGAGAGACAAAATCAACTTGATTTTGTCTATCGGCTCAGACGTTTTAATTCTCCAGGTTCTCCTCTACATTCCATCACAGTATATTCCACAAGATCAGATATAATGAAGTTGATTGTAAATGTTGGTCTACCAACTAAAGGTTCCGCCATCTAACAATTTTTTCAAAAACTAGTGCTTATTTCGTGAATGGTAACACTTAGCTCATGTCTGATTTGACAGATAATTGGTTTTATCCTTCCGCTGAACGAATATGGTTGTGTATACGCTTGAACAACGCTGGTAAATATTGCGACATTACTTTGAAAATCATGGTAATGTTGCAGAATGTGTGCCGATACACCCAAAACGAGTCACTGTTTGGTGCGGATTTTGGTCCAGAGGCATAATTGGGGCCATTTTTCTTCGAAAATAAGCAATGAGTGGCCGTTACAGTCAATGGCGATCGTTATCGGGCCATGTTTAACGAATTTTTGTTCACAAAAATTGAAGAGGAGGAAATACAGCTGCACACAATCGATAATGTGCTTAAAAATTGGACCGATCGTGTAGGCTACTGCATGGCCAGCCGAGCCAGCCATTTGAATTAAATTATTTTCCATTATTAACCGGAAGGATTGTACTTTCAAATAAAAAAAGAAATTTGAGAAAATATTCAGTAGTTTTTTTTATAGCATTTTCAAAAAAAAAGTTATTTGGCGGACCCTTTATATATGGTCAACTAACTATTAAATTCAATTAATTTCATATGAATTTTTCAATTTTCATGTGTAAATTTAAATATAATATAAAAAATTTTTTAATTTGTACAAAAACACTGATAAAGTGTTTGGACCAAAATTATGCTTTAAAACGGGATTGTCACTTCTTTCAAAACGTGTTCTGATAATGGGAACCTAGAAAATTCCCGAAATAGATCTATCAACACATTCCTGAATGTGGTCAGTTAATAAATTTTAAAACAAAACTCTATAGATTATTTGTTAGGACAATATCCTAATAAAGAAATATAGAGTATGGCCTCGAATTTGAATAATTTTCATTTTCAATTTTGAAAATATTTAATTACAGAATTAAACTATAAATTTTATTCAATTTTATTTCAAACATATTGCTAATTGAACATATTTTGGCCAATACAATTTTCTGAGAATCACTGTGTAAAGACTAACTACGTTTATTTTTTTTACCTGTTGTACTGTCAAAACAACAGGAAATATTTATAATACAACATTCGTAAACATATTTCAATACAACTACAACTTTATATTACATAAGTCCCCTATGTTCATAAATATGAGTACTCCATACAGGTATTAACATTAAAATTTGATTATTTGAATTACACCATTGAATTGTGTACATCATTTTAAATGTTTTCACTTCAGTTGTGGTTAAAGGCAAACTTTTATTTCATTTTATTTGTTTTTGATTATGTTAGAATAATAACCAAAAAATGTATAAACGTCGAAATTTAATAGGGATTTAAGCCAATTCTATAGAATTGTTATATTTTGTTTGGTAAAAATAATTGCAAGTCCAAAAAACAATGGAACAATATAAAGTAAAAAGTATGGATAAATGAAATCAGCTTTAAATATAATTTTCATAAAATATATTTAATATTTGTATATGGATTGTAAATTTTAGGTTTTAAAACTACACTGATAGACAAAAATTAGTAAACATTTTTGCTAAAACTACTAAAAATTAGTTCAAAGTAATGTTGCAGGAAAATCTTTTGAAATTAGTAGAGCTTTTTTTTTGAGAAATATTAGTATGAAACGAAATGCAAAAAATATATCTCTTGCATCAGCAGAAATTTAGTTATGTTTTAGCTAAATCTCAGTTAACCGAAGGTAACAAATTAGTCCTTTTAAATCAGCAAGAAATTTACTAAATATTAGTAGAAACAAATTACATAAAAAGGTGAACAATTAAAAGTTTTTCTTATATGCGAATAAAAATCTGCCCTTCAGATTTAATAAAATATACTGCCGGTCGATTTAATAAAATATACTGTTTTTTGCAATTATCTGCATTTAATAGCAAAGTAAACAATTTCATATACAGTGAGACCTCGATGATCCGTGATTCGATTAACCGGCATCATCAATTATCCGGGAAAGAAAAAACAAATCAAACATAATGTGAATAAACTGAAAAAAAGGAAATTCCAAAGTTGGCATACGATGAGTCAGAGTCATATACACTAAGTTGGGTCGATCCACATACAAGAAAAAAAGTTAAGCCAGTTCTTTTAAAGCAAAAGTTTCATAGAATTTAAAAAACTTGATTTTTGGTTAAAAAAGTAGGACATTAGGGGGGGAGGGGGTAGGAAACCAGATATCAGAAATCTCAATTAGAATTTGACGTCAGAGTCAAAAATCAGAAAAGAGAGAAATGTAGCTCTTGTCAATCCATGAACAACGATATGCATTATGTTACGATCGGACTTCAAATGTCGACGCATTGCACAAAAAACAAAAAGGGCGGTATGTAGGGGCGTGGTAAAAAAAATATTTCTAGAATCGCATTTAACTTATCTTTAATCATAGGGGGTGACTGACTCAACTTTTTTTTCGACCAACCCGTGTCTAGTTTAGTTCAATTTTGAAATTAGAGAAGTGCGGATTTCTATTGTCGAGTGTTAGTACAATAATATTAATTTATTAGTTTAAAAAAATATATTAACATTACTACTCAAAAGTTTTTCCCAATTAAACAGTGAAAATCGATTATCCAGAATGCTTCCGGTCCCGACCATCACGAATAATCGAGGTCTCCCTCTACATATATTCAGATACAATTTTATACAATTAAATATATCAATGCATAAATTTATATATATTTATATATATATAAACATATATGTTAAAGTATAAATATTTGTATATAATTGTATACAGTTTTGTTAATTTCAAAAATTTTTATATGGGGGTATATATAGAATTATATTATTTTATATTGTCTTATATGAAATTATGCTTAATATACCTATATTATATAACTATATATACAATATATAGTATGGTGCGTTCGTATATAATTCAACATAAATGTACATATAATTATATAAAACTTGATATGAACCAACATTAAAAATGTTTTTTATATCTTTTTATAAACTCATATATTGTTAAATATAAAGTTATATAGAAATATATGAGAGGGCAATGCTTTGATTATTTTTTAATTGATATGGTCCATTACAAACCCACATTCAATTATAAGTGTTGTCATGTGAACAAAATTTTCTAAGTGATTTTATATATAATTATATAATTCCGTTGTTGAGATTTCTAAGGTACACGAAATTTAGATTTTTGTTTACAAAGAACGACTCTAGATCCTGCAGACGCTCACTTTCGCAAATGTATAAGCTACCCCGCAAAACTTTGGTAATGGGTGCGATAAAGTAATGCATTACCTTGTAATGTGTACTCCGTAGCTGTATCATTATTTTCCAACAAGAAGTAACGAGTTACCGATAATTGAACACTCATGGATTACCTTGTAATGAGACCTCATTACATTTTACATTACTTCAAAACATAAAATAATGACTTACCGATCATCAATTACATAATGCATGAATATAAACGTAAAGTAATTACTAATATATATTTTTGAAAATCTATTTATATACTCATTACTCTGTTATTTTTTGTAAGCATGAGGGTAAGGTGTATATTTTTGATATCACGAACAAAAACACGAAGCACAACAACTCATTTACATTTTAAGCAATAAAATATTATATGTATCGATAGCTCAGTTGGTAGAGTTCTCGCCTAACTAATTGTTAAATACCAGAGACCCCAGGTTCGAATCCCAGCTTACCACGTTATTTATTTAATAAAAAAAGTTATTTATTTAATTTAAAAAAAAATATCTGTAAAAAAAAAATTTTATGCATTTTTTTTTTATGAAAATCTATTTATAGACACATTACTTTTTCCCACCATGTAACCATATAAGTAACCAGTTACTTTACCCCCTACAAGATATTGAGTTACTTTGAGGCTCATCGCCTGTAAAATTCATCAGTGAAGTAACGTGTAAAGTAATGCATGAAGCCCTATGGCGATACATTACTTTACTTTTAAAGAAAATTATCAAAAAAGTTGAGCCTCTCTCGTAACTTACCTCTTGTTGGATCCATGGTAGTTAACATAAGTTAGCATAAGAAGTTTAACATATGCTAAGTAGTTCATACAGACGAAAACAAAAGTTTTATGCCCATTAAT
>CM037851.1:312746949-312827612 GCA_021234595.1 Delia radicum | reverse complement strand
ATATACCTAATATTATATAACTATATAGAGAAATTCCATATGAAAACGATCAAAATTGGCAAATTTTTGGACGACCCCTCTCCGATTTTAAAATAAATAGTCTCAATCGATTGCCCAACAAAAAATAATGTACCTACATATTTTTTTTTTTTATAGTGACTGGTTTAGTGGTGGTGTGCACCACTGTCATGTGACAAAATTGAAGAATTCTTCATAAGGGACCTCATTGAAAGTTGTTTTAAAAAACTACTAAAGCGATCGCAACGAGTGATAGCTCGTTGGAAAGGTATTGAATCAGGCTTTAATTGAAAAATAAAATTTTCCTAATTTTTCTCAGAAATTTACCTTTTTTTCCCATGAAAATTAAATTTTCCGATTTTCCACAGAAGCTCCTAAATTTTCCGGCTAATTTTATTTTTTTTGGATTCCTCATAATTTTTGCTTTAAGAATCAGCAATAAAAAAATGGGCCCCGACTCCTTGTTTGGACAGGAGAAGAGCATTTAAGAGACCACCTTGTTCTCATTGTTTTTATATTTTTTATAATTGAATTATTTTTAATTATTTAACAAGAAAAATTAGGAAAATTTTATTTTTCAATTAAAGCCTGATTCAAAAACTTTCCAACGAGCTATCACTCGTTGCGATCGCTTTAGTAATTTTTTTTAAAACAACTTTCAATGAGGTCCCTTATGAAGAATTCTTCAATTTTGTCACATGTCATATGGAATTGCTCTATAGTGACTGGTTTAGTGGTGGTGTGCACCACTGTCATGTGAACAATATTTTCTAAGTGGTTTTATATGTAATTATATAACTCCGTAGTTGAGATTTCTAAGTTACACGAAATTTAGATTTTTGTTTACAAGAACGACTCTAGATCCTGCAGACGCTCACTTTCGCAAATGTATAAGCTACCCAGCAAAACTTTGGTAATGGGTGCGATAAAGTAATGCATTACCTTGTAATGTGTACTCCTTACCTGTATCATTATTTGCCAACAAGAAGTAATGAGTTACCGATAATTGAACACTCATGGATTACCTTGTAATGAGACCTCATTAGATTAGATTAGATTTTCTTTATTTTTTTCAAAATCATTACAATAATTTATCTTATTACTATGTAAAACTTACATTTTTGTTTTTATAAAGAAAGACCTCATTACATTTTACATTACTTCAAAACATAAAATAATGACTTACCCATCATCAATTACATAATGCATGAATTATAAACGTAAAGTAATTATTAATATATATCTTTGAAAATCTATTTATACACACATTACTTTGTGATTTTTTGTAAGCATGAGGGTAAGGTGTATATTTTTGATATCACGAACAAAAACACGAAGCACAACTCATTTACATTTTAAGCAATAAAATATTATATGTATCGATAGCTCAGTTGGTAGAGTTCTAATTGTTAAATACCAGAGACCCCAGGTTCGAATCCCAGCATGACTACGTTATTTATTTAATAAAAAAAGTTATTTATTTAATTTAAAAAAATATCTGTAAAAAAAAATTTTTATGCATTTTTTTTTATGAAAATCTATTTATAGACACATTACTTTTTCCCACCATGTAACCATATAAGTAACCACTTACTTTACCCCCTACAAGGTATTGAGTTACTTTGAGGCTCATCGCCTGTAAAATTCATCAGTGAAGTAACGTGTAAAGTAATGCATGAAGCCCTATGGCGATACATTACTTTACCCATGATTTGGTAATGTGTGGTTTTGCTGGGTATGTACTTTTAAAGAAAATTATCAAAAAAAAGTTGAGCCTCTCTCGTAACTTACCTCTTGTTGGATCCATGGTAGTTAACAAAAGTTAGCATAAGAAGTTTGACATATGCTAAGAGTTCATACAGACGAAAAAAAAAAAGTTTATGCCCATTAATTGTGAAAAAATAGAGACGTGATTTTTGGCTTCACAGTTTCAAAATAATAGTATTCATATATATTAGTTGAAATAAGATATACTGTTTTTATCAACTTGTATCTAATAATATCGAATTGTATCTAATTGTACACAAAATTTGTTAGAGTACAAAATTCGGATGGAATTGTATTTAATATACTTATATATAATTTAATATAATTTGATGATGCCCCACATACATTTTTTTTACTTCTGTTTTTGTTTGCTGGTTTTTGTCTACAAATATTTAACAAAAGCGTTTGCTAAATTTAACAAAGTTATTTGCTATTTTCAATTAACTAAAATCTAACTCGAATATAAATGAAACTTTGTACATTTAGTAGTTTTATTTTTGATGTTCTTATTTTACTAATATTTAGCAAAAAAAAATCTGCTAATTTTAGCAATTTTTTCTGCATCGCCTTTTTGAATTAATTTGTAGTAACTTTTTTGCTATTTTTACAGGTTTATTTCTATGAGAATGTTTAATATAAATTAATATCAAGCTTATATGTTTGAGACTAACAATAACCGTTAGTCTTCTATGAGTGTAACACTAACAAATATTTAGTTATTTAATTTAGCAGTGACAAATATTTAGTGGAAAAAGATTAAATTCTGATTTATGATTTTTTAAAATTCTAAACTTTTCATTTGGTAAAACTTATCTAATTTATCTACTGTTCGAATAAAAAGTCGAAAACACATTAGTATACAAATACATAAGGGAATGTTCTATAATATGGCCTGTTCCCTAATGTGGACCTTTCTTTTTTTTCATGATGTTGCGAATATTAGGTTTCTCACTCGCATAAAAATTATTCGATTAATTATAAGTTTTTTCCTTTTTAATTTTCAATAAAAGCATAATTTAGTATTATCATTGCCGTTATAGGTGCAAAATCAATTAAAATATTAATTGATTCAATAAATTTTTTAATTGAAACATCTTTTTAGGTTTTTCTGTGTATTAGCCAACAAGAAATTTTTCCGATTTGTCACTTCCCCAATTTTTCTGAGACATATTCGTGCAATTTTTTCAACTATGTAAATTTGCAGACCTTTGAACAGCTAATTACCCTAAAGGAAGGGTAAGAATTTTTTTTTTTTTTTATTTATAAAGTGCTATCGTTGAAATATGACATGATTTTTGAAGTTAAAACTATAAAAACTTATCAAAAACATATCAATTTTACAACTATAAAACGTTATCACTTAAACTACAATTTCTACGGTAACTAAAAAAAGATGTTACTAGATCGATATACTAAAACCCGATACATGAATTATTTATTTTAAAAGTGGTCTGAGTCCTTTTGTTTTTAAAACGAGATGTAACGGGATTGGCATTTTAACATTTTTAAAACTGTAAATGGCAACTTTTGCACAATATTTATATACCCATCTCATCAGGGGACTTTAAATTTATTTATACTAATAAAAATACATATTTATGGAGAAAATCCATATTTTTGCAATATTGAATTAACTCATACCACTTACAAAATAAAAACTTTTTAAATGTTGTTGTAAATAAACTATCTAATTTTTAAATTTTCTAAGAAATTGAAAAATAATGGGTTTTTTCACAGAATTCGTAAACATAATTTGTAAATTATCAAACCTGCCTCAAAAATGCATTTTGAATAAAGTAATTTCAAATATCGCAAAAATGGTACGTGCTAAGAAAATTCGAAGATCCGATTTAGAATCTGGAGATCAATGTTTAACATACCAATGCAATACTTTTATTAGGAGGATAAACTCGTATATCCAAAATAACTTAAAATATAAGAATTTCAGAAATTTTTAAGTTCTGATTAAGAAATTTTGTGCAGGGATTAGAAGCCATTGAATATTATGGAATTTGGAATTTTTGGAAAAAAGGACTTCGTCTACTTTCAAAATAGATATAAGTGGTTCATATATACATATATACACAGATGGTCCCGGGTTCGATTCCCGGTGGCAACATCAATTTACAAAAATAATATGTATGAGGTTTTTATCCCTCATATGTATCGCAGCGCCCACCTTCGGTCTTCCCATATCACTTAACCCCAGTGAAGTAAAATAATGAATAAGTTCTATGAAACAAAATGAATAAGTTCTATGAACAAAAGTTCGCCAACACCGCGCAATTGAAGTGTTGTCAGGTTTGAAGCCCTTCATCTTTCCCCACATTTCATCTCTCGACTATCCCCTTTTCAAAGAAAGCAACACATTAATAAATTGAAAGAGTTTTCTGAGAGTTGCTTCTCTTCAGAATAAAAAACTGATTGTATTTGAGAATTGGTGCCAAAATTTATTAAATTATCGACTGATTTTTAAAAGGTAGCCGTTTGATCAAAAATTTGTTGATTGTTTATTAACAACCTAATGAATATGTTAAAACTGTCAATTCTCATCGTGATAAATTTCCGCTATCTCTATTTAAAAAAAAATTCGAAGTGAGCGCACGCGTTTTTCTTGACCGCACGTAATTTTCATAATGTTCGCTTAAGTGTACTTTTTTTTATATATTAACCTATTTTTTATAAGTTTTAGTTTTTTAAATGTTTCACGCATCAATTTAACTATTTTTGTCTATTTTGAACAATATTTTAATATGTTCAACAAAGAGACTAACAAAAGTAATATTCTACAGTAATTAATATAAAAATTAATTACGTTTGTCATTATCTGACGGTTGCAAAACACTTTCCAACATGAAATTTGAAGAAACTTGCTTAACGGCGACTCAATCTCTAACCTACACTTGATATCCAACTATTGTATGTGAATAAAGCGCATCATAAAACGTGATAATTACTTGTGAAAAAGAGATAGGATTAAGAAGAAAAAAGCTTTCTAGTTGAGAAATGAATTGTGCATTGGTATTAGTTAATTCTGTCTCTTCTGATCGAAACAATACTTGTGTGTACGTAGTGTAACTAAACTCCTCTTTAGCCACAGTCATCGCTGTGTCGACCGTGTCTCAACTCGTTAAGAGGTGAGATTACGATGCATAGCTTGATGCTAAGGCAATGAGTTCAAATCACAGTACGACACCAAAAAAAAAAAAAATCATATAGAGCAAATTAACAACACTTTTCCACTTACAAGGAAACTGCGGCGTGGTGTAACCCGCCGATTTTAGAGAATATTAGATATGATGTAAGGGATTAAAACCTATGGATCAAAATATATTTTTGTAGGTGCTCAATCTCATGTTTAGAGTACCAAATGTGGGGTTAACTCTGACCCCAGTTTTTTTTTGCGTTTTACCATGTCGGTTTAAAAGGAAATCTAGCAAAAGGAATTTCGTAAAAAAAATATAAAAAAGTTATCAAAAAAAAAAAAATTTTCGACCAAACTTCAAACCCCTTTTTTACTGCCTAAAAGTTAGATTGCGCAGGTATGTTTCACAGAAAATATTTTTAAATTTTGTCTCCTCTATTCTCATATATAATGTTCATTAAGAGTTGTGGGTTTCACCACTGTGTAGTTTCCTTGCTAGTTTTTTTTTTATATGGCTCAAATACCAGGTGCAGGGCCACATTAGCAAACATTCCCGTACACACAACTAAATAATCGTGTCTATATTTATTTTTTTGTAATGGTCCCTTATTGTTAAAATTGTTTTTATTGTCAAAGCTGTAAATCAAAACCAAATGCAACAATATTGCCATAAATTTGTCTTCTTAGCATATTTTATAAATGTCTGTTATTATTATTTGTTAAAAAAAAAAATTGTTTACCATATAACTAACATGTATGTAAAAATATACCCACACTTATACACACTCACTCCCTTATAGACAAAATGACTTTGATATGCAAATGTGGTTTTTGTGTCGAATAAAAAAAAACACAGAAAGAAATTTAAACAAAATAAAGCTTTTAACAAAAAAATTTACTTAAACAGTTTATTCATATTTTAGCATTATCTACTCAAACGAAACACATACACATACATATATTAGACTGGCCCACGCTTGTATGGAAAAATTAATATATATTCCGATTCTTTCTTCACAAGCTTGCTTTTGTTCCTTTTTATCAAAATATACGTGTATACCAAGATTAGGCTCAATCGGACGATATTTAGAGGCTGCTATGAAATGCGACTTTTATTACGTCTAATTACTAGTGTTTCAGCGATATTGTATTTGACTACACTCAGGGAACTTCTGCTTTAAAAATATGTAGTTGTTTGGATTGTAGTACAGTTTATTTTTTTTTTAATGTAAATAACAGTCATATGTAGAACAAATTTAGGTCATTTAAAAAAACAAACCACATCAAATGACTGTTTTAAGATTTTACATTAATTTTTTACAGTTGTTTTTTTGTTATTTAAAAAAATAAAAAAAGTAAATGTTTGTTTATTTTTACTAACATATGTGGTTCATTTTTACTACAATTGTTAGTAATTTTTTAAACAGTAAAAACAAATGACAAATGTTAATTGAATTTAATGAAATGTTAGTCGTCCTTTCTTTAAGTGAAATTTCATTTTTCTTGACTGCAATTGCTGTCGTCTTTACCTATATAAAATCCTTAGTGTATATCTATCTGACAGTGTATTATTGCTTTGTAGTGTTTTTATATAATTTGGGCTTTGTAAGTAACATTCCCACTTTTTTCTACGATCTTAAGTTGCTCTAAATTCAAAAAAAATTCAAATGGACCCATCCCTCTCTATAATTATATAATGTATTCTGAAATCAGAATTAAAAATAATAATAATAAGTAAAAATACATTTACTTCTTGACGATGAGTTTAAACTTTTTTAAAGTAGTTTGGGCTCCTAAATCCGAATCTGAAGTCAAAAACTCGTATTTATGAGTTGTGAATCATTCTTTTTTGTAACCCTCTTACCCGCGAAAAAATGGTACATTGGTGAATATTGCGGAGGTGTCTTTAAAATCTGTTCTATTTTTATGGATTTGAATCTTACATGTGTAAATTAAACTCTAATTTGAGTAAAACTATGTCGGGAAATGTGCCTTTTGGAACAACGCACTATGGGGAAAATTGGATTTTTTTTGAGCATATTTGAATACAGCCCACAGTTTTACGCGAATTTGAAAAAAAAAATTAAATTTCAAAAATAATTGGATACATTTTCATGGAAGATTTTTAAAAGTCATTTATTTGTGATTCTTAATAATTCGCCAAAATCAGTGAAATTGCCATTTATTGACATTTCGGCTATAAAAAATTTAAAAGTTGTGGGATATAAATCAAATATATCTTAAATTAAGGGCTGTTATATTCTCTCTTGATAATTTTTGTCAGATCTGCGGTCACAATTTTATTTTCTTGATTATAATTAAATAAAATTTAAAATATTTACTTTTTGTCTTTACTACAGCATTTTTCCTATCTCACCAAAATGCGTTGAACTTTTCTTTACTTAGAACCAATAGGTTGCTCTACAAAAGCCCATCATTAAAATAATTTTATAAAAATTTTAAAGTCTTGTTTCTTTTTATAAGAACCTGACATACTTTCTTTTAATTAAAATACCTAATATTTGTAATAAATTTCATACTACTTTACTCATGTTTTTAGTTAAAAAAGTTAATAAGTTTGTTAAATTTTCTTAGCTCTTTACCCTAACTTTAACTGTATATTATTGAATATTGTAAAGATGCATGTCGATGAAGCAGAAAATCCGCATTCATCTCCATAAATGACCAATACGAATGATAAATTTTTGAAAGATGTTGCATTAAATATAAAAACGCTCTGTTTCCAACGAAATTTGTTTAAACGAAACAAAATAAAGAAATGACGACGATTTTGATAACGATTTTCAAAAAAGAATAAAATTTCGTGAAAGTTGAGATAAATATCGCTTGTATTCAAATTATTTTAAAATATTTTATAGCAGAAATATCAAACAAATTTAAATTTCGTTGATTTTGATGATTTATAAAGCATGTGAAACAAACAACTTTAAAAAATCGGCCATGAGCAATCGATCTGGAATTTATTCTATTATTTTTTAAATTTAAGCTCTTGCAATTCGTTTATAACTGTCGGCTGTAGGCAAATTTGCTCAAAAAAAGTTAAATTTTCCTGCTCCAGAGTGGTCTCGAAAATGGTATTTTTTTTGGAATTGTACCTACAACATTCGCTGGCACGGATCCAGGGGGAGGGAAAATGACACATTTCTCACCCAAAAAAATGGTACATTTCTCACATAAAAGTTTCAATACAAAAAACACACCACTATCTTCCCTCCCCAAATCTTTTCCTAGATCCGAGCCTGAACATTCGGATTTGTTAATGAAAACTTAACTTATTAAGAGCATGTGCTTCAATAAATAAAACAAGGGGTCAACTTGGATATCCAATCAGTAAATCCAGAAATATATGGAAAATGGGCCAAAGTTTTGAGTCATTTTTTTTAAGTATACTAGGAATATATTTCGGGAGGCTGGTTTTTACAAGTCTGTGCAAAAACCGTTCTATATCAATGTAAAATATAAATTTCTGTTAAATTTCGGCCTAACTCTGAAAAATCGTTTATTTATAGCGAGCCCTTCGTATTGACCGATTTGGCGGAAATTGGGACTGAGCATTATTGAGATTATTATAATAGGGGCAGCCTTGTGTAGCTCTGAAATTCAACAGTCTTTTTTGTTGGGCCACCCTAACATACATGCTTACTTACACACACATATACAACATCAAAATTTAAAGTTATTCAATAACTTTCAATTATAAAATAAAAAGCAATAATTTCCTACAAAAACATTTAACACAGAGAAAAAAGAAAACCCGCTGTAAATACTTATACTTTTGTGTATAAAAAAAACTCACTAATACCAATATACTACACCCTCAAAAAATACAGAGAAAAACTAACTTTTTCCATTTGCTAACATTACTTTTTACAACTTTGCACTTTAATGCGTTTCACTTTAACTAACTCGGCGAACAAATTTTCGTAGTTTTTTTTTTGTACTTTTTTGTATTTAATTTTATTTAACTTTACTCTCATACAGTTCTTTACTTACGTATACTGCCAACAAAATGACGACTGTTAACAGAGTCTTAAAAGAACTGCATTCTCAGATAAAACTGACAATCAAATTTGTTGCCAATCGAATTTTTTGTTTCTGGTAACTACACTTTTCAGTTATGACAACTAAAGATCAGTCGAGACAAAAGTACATTATCACGATAACAGAATTTTCGTAGCTTTAACAATAATTTGGCAGTCACAACTAAAAATTATGTAAACACACCCTAGCTAAAGCTGTAAAACAGGAGTGCCCAAAAGTTCCTTATGGAAGAGCAAACACCAATACATTTAAAGAAAAACTAATTTTTATTCAATATTATTTGTTGTAAAAACCAATACATACAAAGAAAAAAGAAAAAAATATTTCAATGTTTACCAGCAAAGCATACGAAAGTGTTGTTGCTTTGCGCTTGCGTGTATACAGTGAAGAACGACAAAAAAAAACTAATAAGACACAGATGTTTGTGTATTTCGTATTGCTAGTGCTGAGCGCTCTGTATGTGTATTAAAACACACAGCCTATAGCTTAGTGTTTTTACAAAAACAAATGAGCACCAAGCGCATAGGCCTTGGGCACCGCTGCTGTAAAATGTCTACACTTTTGAATAGAAGATATACTCAATATGATTCAAGTATTGATATGATGCTGCTCAAAGTTTTTATACTAATGTATGTGGAATGAAATTGCAACAGAACGGAAAACGCTATAGTTTTTTCCAGCCCAAACTCAAAATCAATTTTGATTCTTGAAAAAGCAATGCACTACAAGAATTGAATGTAAAAAAAATAACCTATTTCATCCAATTTTGAGGCAGTTTGGACGAACTTTGTCAATAGCTATTGAAAATTTCGATGTTGGGATTTTTCTGAGCTTCTTTTCAAAATTGTTGATTGAATTTTTGGATATTTGAATATTAGCTTGGTCCAAATTTTAATTACATCATTACCCAGCAAAATAAGAGCAGAGGAAGAAATAGTAAAAACACCACATCTACTGAGTCGGATGTGGTGCAAATTTAGGTGAATCATTAATGATTTTAACATTGTCGTGTCATTGGGCGGATGGAGTGAATATATAACTTCTTTAATAGCATTTTAAACAGTGCATGGATGATATTTTTCAATAGTTCATGGAAGGTCTTTTTCAAATATATATTAACATTTTTATTTAATAAAAATGTGCAGCATACTTTAGGGATGTTTCTTTAAATATTAAAAAAAAAAAAAAATCTTTTGGTGCCAGCAAGTATTGAACACACGAATCTGAGTTACGATCTGCTGTATTAAAGTAGACTGCTCTACCAGTTGCACCAAAGTTACTTATGCAGTACAACAAACTTAAAACGAACTTAAGTTGTAAATATTGATATAATTTTATGAAAACAAGAAAAATATGCTACACAAATATATAATAAAAAAGATAAAATAATGATTTTTAAAACATTTTTATTATGTGACTCCGTATCACTGAGATATAAATTATTTTTAAAATATTTTAAGTTTTGATGAGGTTAAAAAAAATATTAAGAAATAATAAAAATGCTCATTTAACAATTTTGAATTCATTGCATATTTTAAAATATTTTTTTAATAATTAATTTGACGAGAAGTGTCTTTAATAAGAAAATGACAATGAGAAATAAATATTGTAGAAGTAGTTTACCTACAGGTAGGGAAAAGTGGCCTGCAATGAAACGAGTGTGCCTTGGAACTTAAGATATTTTAATGTTCCCGTATTTTTTTCTAAAGATTTGGAGAAAGAGGTCGGTAAAAACTCTATAGGTAAATTAAAGTGATATATTTAAATTAAGTAAAAGTTATTAATTAATTTACTAATTAATTATTATTATTAATAAACTAGCTTTCAAAATTTGGCTTCGATATTTTTCGGTTTTGCTAATTTTTGCGATCCGAATTAAAAACTCCACTAGATGTTTGAAGCCAAAATCAAATTTTTTTTTGAATATTGCACACGTTTCAAGGCACACCTGAAAAGTATATCTTGAAACAAATATGAAATACATCTTTGCATTTTCGAATCAACATAACAATAAAAAATATAAAACCTTACGTTTTTTTATATTTTTAAATAAGTTTTACAAAAAGTTCCATCGCAAAGACCAAAAATAGATTTTTATCAAATAATTATTTGTCCACTCTGGATAACAATTTTCTAATTTAATTTAATTCTTTATGATTAAAGTCAAGATTATTCAAGATTTATTTGGTCGTTTTTAAATTACTTAATTCTCTTAAAATACTCAGAAAAAACTAAATTAAATAAAAAATACTAAAAAAAAATAATTAGAATTAAAAAAAAAAATTATCTCCCCGGCCCGGAATCAATCTCGCAACCTTCTGATTGCAAATCCAACCACTTACCACCTCAACCTCCATATAAAAAAAAGAATATATGAAGTTTCGAAAAAGTACTTCTTAGGATGTTATTAATTTAGATAGCAATTCATTTATATGGTGATGCAAATGCTGTTTAAAATAAATTTAATTTAATATTTTTGGCAGTTGTTAACAATAACTTCTATTAAAGTGAAAAATGTGCGTATGCTAATGCTTTGGAAGTCAAGTTAAAGAGGTTCTTAAAGCACCACTTCCACTTTATTTTGCTGGGTAGTAATGTTATCTCCCTCAAAAAAGTGCTTACCCTGCCACTTCTTGACATCTAAGAATACATATAACTAATCGTCCATGTTGCAAATACTGACGTTTGTGACTAGTTTTGACCAAATTAGTAAATTGAAGAACTAATGTTACTTCTTATGTTATGTCATGCCATGTCATGTTCCTATGTCAGCAAAATCGTTTGCTGAAAATTAGCGAGCTGATTTTCAGCAACAAGTTTTGCTAACACTTAGTTGATTAAAATTAAAAAAAAATCTTGTTAACAAAATTATTACTGAATATTAGCAGACTGAAAAAGCTCAACTAATTTGTATGAAAATTATACTTTGTTTTAACATGAAAAATTGTTTTCAACTACCATTGGTTGTCTAAATGATGTCATCTTTATTTAAACGAAACAAAAAATAAAATAACAAAACTTTATATATACAATTTTTTTTTTTGCAATAATATAAAGGCCACATACAAAATTACATAAGATGTGTGTCCTTGTCTTTCGATTTAGTCTGGCTACCTGAACGTATATTTGTTTGCAATTTGACGGCACTACATAAATAGTCACTATAACCATTTGTTTACAAATACACATGTAATCTTTATTAAATTTAAATATTTTATTTTGTCTTTAATTTAATTAATAGGCAATTGCTTTGACAAGCCGGTAACAACACAAAATTCATATGTTTTTTAATCCGCCGTTTATTTGTATACAATACACATTGTTAGCCTCCTTTTTTTACTATGCAAGAAAGACTAATACAAAAATCTTTCAAGATTGATTTTTTATATGTATTACAAGATTAGTACCTTATAGTATCATTTTCCTCGTATATACTACATCTTGACTTGCCGCGACATCTATTTCATTCTGCGTATATCTTTCAATATGGTTGTCGTACACATTTTTAATGTGCTTATCAGCACAATTTGTTTAGCAAAATAAATTAGTAAAATATTAGTAAAATGTTAATGAACTATTAGTAAAACATTAGTTTAAATCAGTTAAGTGCTGAATTTCAGCAAAAAAATTGACTGAAAAATAGTATACTTGATTTACAAGATGTTTTACTAACTTTTCTACTAACTTATTTTTCTAATGTACTTTTACTTTTTATTATTATTATTAATATTATTTTTATTATTATTATACTTTATTAGAATTTATAATGAATTATAAACCTAATATTAGAATAGTGATCTTTTTTTTTTATAATTTAACCAATACTCAGGGGATGCCCCCTACTCATGCAGTGCATTGTATTGATCAGGAAAATAGGGTATGGGAAGGAGGAAAGAGGGAGTAGTGTTTGTGGATATTTGATTTAAATTTTTCTAAATTGCAAGTAAGCGGGAAGTTTGTTCCACATACGAATCGTTCGACTAAAAAACGAATTTTCTCTGTAATGTGTTGTGCGAAACACAGGACAATCAACTACAAATGGATGTGCTCTACTAGATAAGCGAGTATTACGAATAAAAACTCGGGCTCGTGGAATAAGTTCACTTATCTCAGATGAGCATCTCCCATGGTAATATCGATAGAAAAGTGTCACACAACCCACATTCCGACGATGCTCCAATGATTCAATAGAGTTGGATACACTACTGTCATTGATAAACATTATAAATTCTAATAAAGTATAATAATAATAATAATGTACTTTATAATCTAAAAGTTACAAAGTATAAAAAAAATTTAACTATTTTATGGAAATAAAAAAGAAGTTGTCGGCATTGAATTTTATATAAAAAAATTTAAAAAAAAATGTATATATCATTGTCCAAAAAGTTTTGAACGGAAACAATTTTCAAATTTGGTATAAAAATGGAGATATTTTAATGGTATATATAGTTGGAAAAAAAGTATTAAAAAACTAAAAATAAAAGAAATGTGGAAGAAACTTCAATTTCCTTTTTACTCCATAAAAATTAGATTGGGGATCTATATTTGATAGGTAATATTTTTTCTATTTTCCCCTTTTATCATTTGTTTGTTAGTGGGTGGGCGGTTCACAACAGAAGACTTCCCTGCACTCAGATAAAGAGTATCATATTACGGCTGTAACACATAACAATTATAAAATGATACACATGATTATATAATGATTGTACATGATGATAAAATCGTCCTAAGTCATCATAATAAGATCAGTCAGAATCATATTTATGATTATTATGATTATAATATGATAATTTCTTGTAGACAATCATGTTCAATTATACTTTTTCCCAGAGAGTTGGGAGAAGATTAGAGATGGTGCTAAATATATTTTTAAAACATATTTAAGTAGTTAGTTTACAAGAGATTTCATTCTTTAACAACCTGACTACCCACTTGCCACTCACAACTACATACACATTCACTAACAAGAACCACAATAACTACTGCATACCATGACTTCCGATATTTAAACAACCAACAATCTTATCCTTCTGTTAAATATTTTTTTTTTTTTTAGTTTCATTTCATTCTTGTGTAATTTTCTTTCATTTTTTTTTGTATTATTTTGTTTCAGTTTGCAAAAATGGCTGGAGTTATGACCAAACTTGGTATGAAAATACAATACCAACACGGGAGAATTGGGTCTGCGAGAAGGATTTGTTTGTGACAAATGTTTTCGTTGTTGGACGCGTGACAGAAGTTGCGGGTTCATTTTTGCTAGGACAAATGGGTGACATGTAAGTCCAGTTAAAGCAATGAAAGCTAAAAAAAAAATTCTTTCATTTCTTTCGTTATAGTTATTCAATTCCATTCCCATTAATGTTAGCATAACAAGGAAATAAAATTAAAACTGAATACATTAAATTTCATTATTTAAGGATAATTGAAAAAGTTAATGTTTCCGTTTCTTTTTATTCTTTTTTATCCATCTCTTTTAGTAACAACTTTTTTTCACAACTTTTATTTGGAGTTTTTGTTCTCCTTCTTTTTTTGCGTTTATTTTGCAGTTTTGGTCGTCGTATTGTTTATTACATTAGTGTAATATTTTGTTCCATTGGAAGACTTTCATCAATTGTGACGACAGCTCATTATACTTGGTTTCTAATATTTTCCGGCCTGACAGCATTAACCATCAATAGTTTATTTCAATCGCCTCAAATTATTGGCATGGAAATATCAAGGGAGTGAGTATTAAATAACAAGAAGATATTTATCAACGCATAAACAGGGTGATTTAATGCTTTTGTTTGATTCTATTTCTGATATTCATTTTTTTGTTTCTTGAAAATTGCTGTTGATAAGTTGCAGCATGTTGTTGGTACAAAAAAAAAAAATGTATAGAATCGAGTGATTACATTTGATTTGTTGCTTTGTCTATTGATATAATTTATCCCCCTCATTTTTAGCTGTTTGTAGAAACGGACAATAAAGTAATTTAACGTTTTTCTTTGGAAAAATATGGTTTTTATAAAGTTTTAAAAATTGTTTGTATGTTATCAGTAATGGTTAGTTGGTCTGATATAATATGAAATGACAAGGGTATACTAACGCTTTTGATCATACTTTGAAGATGTCCCTTGATGCGAAAGGGTTCTCAGGATAACGTTTGTAGATAAACCAATACTGCGTTAATTAAAACTTTTAAATGAGGGCAACTTATCTTAAAACTAACCAGAATTGTGTTAATTTCAAAAATATTTACATTATTAACTATTGTTAAGTTCGAAGCTGTGATTTGTTTTTTGATTAGTAGGGTAGAAGAGGAGTCCTTCGCTCTCTTGGTAGAACAAAATCTTAGGTAATCCTAATAGGAAGGTGCTAGTTACAGTTTTTGTTAAAATGTAAATTTTCACTATGCAATAAAATATTTATTAAAGGACATAATCTAATGTGAAACTTATGTCCGAATTTATTATTTGCTGTAAGCAATCCTACAATTCAAAAAAAAAAAAAATAAATCCAAATATGGGATTTACATTTGTTACTGCCATGTCTACATTTAAAGCGGGAATTAGAAGATACTTACCCTATAAATAAGGCAAATGCTGGAGTATTTATAACCGCTACGTAATTGGAGGCAATTTTTAACAGTGGGTTAAAGTTGCTAAAGTTGCCTTAAAAATATGTCAACTTTAGGGCGGAAAGTATATGGATATATAAATCAAAAATTTTTTTAACACAACTTTTCAGAATAGAACACTCAACAATTAAGTTAGTAGAAAAGTTAGTAGTTTTCAGAAAATTTTTTGCTAAACTTATGTTTGCAGCTAAAATTTTAGTTTTACTTATTCAGCACTTAACTGTTTGGAATTAACGTTTTACTAATTTATTTAGCTTTAAAAATTTAGCTAATAAGCACATTAATATTGTAAACGACAACTAGATTAATAGTTATAAGCAGAATGCAATAGATGTCGCGGCATGTCAGGTATAGCAGATACGAGGAAGATGATAATAAAAAGTAAAACTCTTGTAAGACATATACAAATATCAAGCATAGAAGATTGTTGTATCTTTTTTTCATACATAAAACTAAACTGTGTATTAAAACAAGTTATATTTTGTATTGTCACCGGATTCTGAAAGTAATGGTCTATTGATTAAATAAAACACAAAATGAAATATTTAAATTTAAAAAAGATTAAATGTGTATTTGATTAATAATGCAGGGTAGTCAAGTTGCAAACATATATACGCACAGGTAGATAGTAGAGTACCCATAAATGCAAAGTTGTTTTTTTTTTCTCGCTCCCCGCGCATTTTATGATAGATTGGGTGTAAAAAATAAGATCTGCGAATAAACTTTTTTTCTATCGCGCAAACCGGCCATGAGATTTTGACTTTTGACCTCAAAAATGAACTGAAAATGTTTTATATGTTTGTTGTTAGTGTTATTATGCAAAATAAAACAGAAATTATTTTTCTCATACATACTTTTTACCTACATATGAAAAATCGTGATGTTTTTCGCGGTCAAAATCAAAATTTTTGAACTTTTTTTCTTTTAACCGCTCTTATTAATTTTTGTTAGACGATATTTTTGTTTGCTATACATCAGCTAATAGAGTATTAACTGTAGCTTTAGGAAAAGTTTGGTTTTTTTTTAAATATATCGTCTATTCCATGACAAAATGATAAAAACCATACTATGGATAAAAAAAATCTTATTTTCAATTTCTATTCTCTAGAATGTACACTTTATATGTTCAGAAAGAAAATATTTATCTGAAGCTTAAAGACTGTTGCTGCATTTTGGGGAAAAAATCGCAAACATTTTATTTGTTTTTCTTAAACAAATGTAGTTCTTAAGTGATATTGCATTCAGTTTTTTAAATTTATTTTATTTAATCCAGAATTTAAATAACGAATATTTTTAAAAAGAAACTTATTCCGATTTCGTTCCACGACAAAATTTGGAATTTACATTTTTAAATGGGAATATCTTGGAAACTATTACAGATAACTCGCTCGTTTTTTGTTAGTCTCTACACTCGGGGAACCTCTGCTTTAAAAATATGTAGTTGTTTAGATTGTAATACAGTTTCTTTATTGTTAATGTAAATGTCAGTCATTTGTAGAACAAATTAAATTTTTTACTAACCTTGTAGTTCATATAAAAAAAAAAACAAACCACATTACATGACTATTTTATGATAATAGATTACCGTAATTTTTTGTTATTTAAAGAAATAAAAAAAATATAAATGTTTGAGTATTTTTTACTACCATGTGGTTAATTTTTACTACAATTGTTAGTCATTTTTGAACATCAAAAATCAAATAACAATGCTAGTTGAATTTAATGAAATGTATGTAGTCCTTTCTTAAAGTGAAATTTCATTTGTTTTCAACTACATTTGCAGTAGGGTTTACCTACATACTCGTAGAATTCTGAGTGTACTATCAGATTACAAATATTTTATTTTTTTGAAACCCGGATTAGGAACAAAAAACATTACATTTACTCAAAATTTTATATGCGAAAAGTTTGCTAGGTTGGCTGGTTATATTGACACCCATGGGTGTTTGGAAGGTTCAGAATCAAAAGTTAAGCTCGATAATACGTCACTTCTGCCTGTTCCGAATTTCATTGCAATGACATGACTGAATTATTTCCAAAAATTTTGTTATACATATATCCCATGTGTGTCATGTATGGATCCATATATGTTGATTTTTAACAGGGTAAATTTCAATTAACATTTTAAATATATATTTCTTTTAAATTTCTAGAGAAGATCGTAGTACAATTGCCATATATCAAAGTTTTGGTTGGTCATTTGGTACAACATTGATGCCATTGCTATTTTGGTGGTTACGCGATTGGGAAATGTTTATGTGGATAACAACAGTACCAACAGCTGTAATATTGATATTTTCCAAGTAAGTATTTTGATTACAATGTTCCTTCTGTTTCGATCCTTCCTTTTTCATTATGACAATTTAAAAAAATAAAAAAGTTCCAAAAAAAAAGAACTATAAAACTTTAAGCTTAAAATATAAAAAAATACCATATTGTTTGTTACCCATTTAGTAGTCTGTTCTTACATACATATACATGAACAATAAATGCAAGCAAGACTCTACACGTATGGACGGCTAGTGTATGTTGCTACAAAGAATGCTTATTTATTTATGTGTGTGTGTGTGTGTGTATGCATGAATGTTTGTGTGAATCTCCATCAATTTATTGAAGCATAACGCAATTGCACGATGTCTTGTATATTTGCTTGTGCTGTATCTTTATATGTGTTTGTTGAGTGTGTTTATGTATGTGTCAGTTTGTGATTGTGTGTGTGTATATCCATTTGTGTTCAAATGTTCAATTCATTTGAAATCCAATCAAATTCATTCGATTGTTTTCAATTTCTTTCGATAAAAACAAAACTTAAAAAAAAGAAAAGAAAAACCCGGAACCTTTTTACACAATGTTTTGTTTTATGGTCGAATTGTACGACTATGTTACGAGTATATGCTACTGTACTATTACAATAGTTAGTTCTGGTTATTGTCCTATATGTACTACATACATAGTTGTATCTACTGGTTTCCGTAATTTTTTATGCTGTTTTTCTCGACTGTAACTTTGTTTCAATTGAATTTCCTCCTATTTTTGTTTTATTCATTTTCCCATTTTTTTTTTTACTTTCTTCTTTGTTTCTTTTTTTTTTTGCAATATTCGGTAAATGAAAAGATACGTCATTGAATCGCCACGTTGGTTGATTAACAAGAAGCGCTTTGCTGATGCGATTAGACAATTTAAGAAAATTGCCAAAATCAATGGTCGCCAGTTTGATGTTACCGAAAAGGAATTGATTCAAATTTACACTACCACCCAGCAAGAGGTAACCTATGGCATAGCATCACTATTTAGTGGCTGGCGTTTGGCTCGCAATACTACTATTATGGGTTTTAGTTGGTAAGTTTTTCAAAATATAAAAAGAGAGATAAATCAAAATTATTCGATTCGGCCTAGACGAATTTTTTAATAAACTCCATCAGAAATAGTTTCTTTTTTTACTTGTTTTTTATCATATATGTAAAGGGCTTAACATATTAAAATTTATACTCCGCGATATTCAAATGTTTTTTTTTTTTTTTTGATAATTATGAGAAAAGTATCTCATGTGACAATCGTCGTTTTTTATGAAATTTGAATATGTAGAAGGTTGGAGTGCTTAAGCTAATCAGACATTTCTGGATTGGGGTTGGTAAAAGTGGGCTAAAAATGTATCTCTATTTCTGTTTTATTAATTTGTTTGGCAGGGCTCGCTCCTAGGTTTGACTTTTTATATAAGGGGACCGATCACTTCATTATGTAAATGAGTCAATTGGCACATTTTAGACATCTTGCGACGTGTTAGGTGGTGTGTCTAAACATATTTCTGACTTTAATATGTCGTTGTTATTGGAATGCGTCAATGGACATATTTAAGATACCTTGTGACCTGCTGTGTCTAAAAGTTTTTTTTTCAAATAAAGTAAACAAATTTTAATTAAATAAAATCAACTTGCCATCAGTAGGCCTCGATCACAGAACGTACAGTTTACTTGGCAAACGCTCTATTGTCTAAACAAAAGTTGCTGATTCATAAAGGTTTCCCGAAAAATGGCTTTCTTTGAATTGATGCTTTTTAATATGCCTTAATACGGGAAAAATAAGCTTAATATATTTGGCGACACTCTCTAGATCCCTACACTCATACAAATCACTCTGTTAAAATAGTAGAAACAATTACTAAAAATTAGTTAAAATTTACGCTGCAGATAAAAGCAGTAAAATTAGCAGAATGTTTGATATAATTTTTATTAAAAATAAAAATTGTGTGTTTTCGACCTTTAATTGTGCAATGAAAATGAAAATTATTCAAGTTCGAGGCCATACTCTATATTTCTTTATTAGGATATTGTCCTTACAAATAATCTATAGAGTTTTTTGTTTTCAAATTTATTATTTGACCCTTTCAGGAATGTGTTGATAGATCTATTTCGGGAATTTTCTAGGTTCCCATCATCAGAACACGTTTTGAAAGCGGTAACAATCCCATGCCAAACATCAAACATTCATATAAACTAGTTTACTCACTACATGAGAACTAACTAATATACGAGCTTGAAGTTAAAGATTATAACCATTGATCAAAAAATAAATTGAAAACTTGTTTGTTATGTGTAAGGTCCACCTCTGGTGGATATTCAATACACGTTTTTTGTTTAAGTTTTCTTATCAGAATGTTTTTGCTAAATACTAGTAAAATTAAAACAGCAAAAATAAAACTGTAATATCTACAAAATTTTAGTTAAATTTTTAGTTGTTCCATGAAAACTAAGCGCCATCTATTTGTGAACATTTTTAATATTGAAATATAGGACAACTAAAATACAGCTTTGTATTTAAAAGATAAAAAATTTGTCTTTATAATTTTCTTTGTCCCTTTTGGAATACTATAGTCAAAGACTGAAGCCTAATCTAAAAAAAATATAAATAATAGAAAAATAGGTAAAAATTTAATTAAATAAGGTATAAGATCAGTCAAACTAGTGCCCGAATTTTAAGTACCTTGAAAATTCTTTTACACGTTTCAAATTAAATATTTTTTTTTATCAAGTGAGCTTTGAAAATATATCAATCAAGACTATTACACGGAGTCCACATTAGATATTAAGTTAGATATAATATGTGCGAGAACTCCAACAGAATAACGGAATTAAATTATCTATGTTCATAGTAATGTTTCGGGTGGGGAACACGTATTCATATTTATATCATGTCTCCTCATAATTTTTTGTTTTTAGTTGAGTAAAGACGTCACTCTATTCATTCAATTTTCAACTATGCGATTAAAAAAGTAACTTTAAATTACTTTATAACAGTTAAACAATTTTTAATACACATTTTCTTCTTGTATTTTTTTAATTTTAGGCGTTTAACTTTTATTTTTATTTTTTTGTTTGCAATCTTTTATGTATATGTGCGTGTATTTTGACAGCTCCTGATATACATATATTGTTGTTTAGAGATTTATCATAACAACATTATTTTGATATAAGATATACTACTACCAGTAACAGTAATGTGTGGTCCACACGTATTATAATTCTCTCTGCGATTGAAGTTGAAGTTTGCTGAGAGAAAAATATTAAAGTGTGGACATTATATTAGGTAGTTCGTCCAAAAATGGAAAGTCAACAGAAAGTAAGAGAAAAAATAATTGAAATTTACAAAGAAAAACCTAATCCTACTCTTACAACAATTGATAAAAATTAAAAGTTTCATAAAATACGGGCAGGAATTTTATGTTGAAGAAAAAATATTATAAAAAAAATATTTTTAGTTTGGCAAACAATTTGAATTGACGGCAATATGATTACTTTTTACATAACACAGGTACTATAAAGACCGATTTGTACATAAGAGAGTGTTGTAAAAGCGGAATTTGTCAATGGTTCGGAAACATGAGGTAGCTAATATCCTTAGGCTTGACCTTGCATCTTGTCATTATAGCAAATTAGCGGTTGAGTGATACCAAAGGAATAAAGTGGTTCTGATACCAAGAGAGACGAATTCTCCGAACTGTCCAGTGCATAGAATTATGAAGAACACAAAACAATACGCCAGAGATGCTAAAACTTTTAAATCTAAATGGTTTTTACACAGCACGAAGGTCACTGAAAAGCAATAAATGCCTTAATGGAGGGAATTTCTTTAAAAGAAGTAAAAATATTAATAAAAAGCAAATAACTTTTCAGTTATACTCATAAAATATCAATTTTATTTGATAAGAGGTTATATTGTTTTATTAGCGCACTAGTTTGATAGATCTCACTCCTTAAGTGCACACAAAAAATAAAAATGCATCGCAATCACGAAAACATCCAGTTCAATTATTTTTATTGCTGAAATTCGGCCAACAACGAAAAGTCATTCAATTAAAAATTTATAGCTCTTTTATTTTTATTTTCAATTCAATTTTAATACACATTTCATTATGATTTTTATTACATTTGTATACACATTTGAATAAAAATCAATTGATTAAAAATTGCTCAATATTGTATATTTTATGACTATTTCCCATGTATATAAATTTGATGGAAAATCAATTGAAGTTTTTATTGTAAAAACATGATAAGCAACATTTTTTTTTGACGGATTTCCGCTGTTTTCTAAATATATATTTATTTATATTGGATATAAGCCTTGCTTAATCACTTATTACACGTACATTAGGGCGGGTCGATTTAAAAATCGCTCAACGTTCAAGGAAAATCGTATTCTAGGGTTCAAAATAAGAAACTTTGCCGAAGGAACCATACCTCTAAAACGAATTCTGATGTCCCGAATTTTGACCCGTAGGGTCAAATTTTGAAAAAGCCCACTTTGACATTTCAGAAAGTAGGAGGAAGCTTTCCAAGATTATGGGAAAATAGGAGGAGTCTTTCCAAGATTAGGGTCTCTATTTCTTCTCCGGAAGACGCTCTAGCAGATGCATGTATAAATTATATTCGATTGGGGTTGGATTCGATTGGGGCACTCTAAATGGGTCAAAGTGGAATTTTTCAAAATTTGACCCTACGGGTCAAAAGTCGGGACATCAGAATTCGTTTAGAGGTATGGTTCCTTCGGCAAAGTTTCTTATTTTGATCCCTAGAATACGATTTTCCTTGAACGTTGAGCGATTTTTTTGCCTCCATACAAATCGACCCGGCCTAACGTACATAGATAATAAAAATTCTGCAAAAGTCACATTTCTTGCTTTTTCCAACTTTAAAAGGAGATAACAAACTAAAAATAAAATGTGGCTTATGCAGTTATTACAATAAGCCCTTCATTTGAATGGATTAAAAAGTGATAAATATCATATACCCTGTCGAAAGGTCTTGAAAGGGTGTTGTTGTCATAATAATTTTTTTTTTTTATAAAAAAAATAAAAAAAAAAAATTTATTATTAACAAATAAACATTGCACGGTTTTTTGTTAACAAACAACAAATGATCTTGAGCTTGAATAATCTTGCTCACATCTTAATTTATGATAACAGATCGAAAAATAAACTTTTTGGTTTTAGTTTTTTAAAATTTAAAAGTAAAACATTTTAATATTTTTCTAACTTGAATTTAATGCATATAATTCTTATATAGTTAATAGATTTTTTTTTTTATTTTTTTTTTAATTAATTAATAAACATATAATTACAAATTATATACTGTTATCCTAACCGAGCACTAGCTACTATGGCTTTCGGCGCGTTGTCGCGAAAACAGACCAGTGCCTCTGGTGGGAATCGAACCCACGACCCCCGCACTGATAAGCCAGCACTTTACCAACTAGCCTACCGGGGCGCACAATTAATAGATTTAGTTAGATTTATGTGAACAAATATCTCACAGAAGTTTTTTCTTCTTTCTATCGAAACGTAAGGACTATGCAAAAAAAAAATTCTGCCCAGAATTATTCGGAGTAGTATATAAAGAAATTGCTCTACAGTTAACAAGTATTATAGAACATAAAAAAATATATATATATTTTAGTGTAACAAACTGAATGTCTAACTAATAAGTAGTACATTTTTATGGTGGAGGGTATACAAAAAACAATTGTCCAATTTTACAATGATTTGACATGTACTTTTTTTCTACTATATTTTTTTAACTAAGGTGTGTTGTAGCTGTTTCCTATTTTACATTAGTCTTGTTCAGTTCTCGCATGAATGGAAATCCATTTTTAAATTTTCTGCTACAAAGTATAGTTGAAATACCGGCCTATTTGGTAGGCAGATATTTAGGTGAGTAAAAGCGAATTTTAAACTAAAATCTAATGAAAGGATAATAAGGACATGCTAGCAATGTAATTTTGGTTGCATTTTGTGTTCATAAAAAGAAACGTTTTACTTTATGTGGAAATTTTACATTTCTTTTATTATCTAATTGATGCAACAGGTGATAAATTTGGACGTCGTTTTACAAATTCCATCTCATTTTTTATATCCTTTCTGGCCTGTATACCGGTTATCATTTTGGCAACGGGTAAGTGTTATAATTCTTAATGTTTTTTTAAATTCACATCTTATATATTTTTTTTTGGTTTTCTTAATAAATTATTATTAATTTATTTATTTGTTTTTCGCTAACTTTTTTCTTTAGATGTAAAGTATGAACTCGTGATGACGGGTTTGGCGGCATTTATAAAATTCTTAAATGCTTTAACGTTCTTTACGGCCAGCTTACAGGGAATGGAAATTTATCCCACGTGTATGCGGCAGACTGGCATTGCTCTTGGCACCATTTTGGCTAATGCTGTCGGTGTTTTGGCACCGTATCTTGTCTATTTAGGCACCACCGTCGACATCCGCAGTCCCTATTATATTTTGGGTACATTATTTTTTATTGGCGCCATCGGTGCTATGTTTTTACCCGAAACACTGCACAAAAAATTACCCGATACTATGGAGGAGGCTCGTCAATTGGCATAAACGATGTAAGTTTAGTTGTATTTGTTGATACACCAGCAATCACAGGAAATAAATGAATGTTTTAGTGAATGTAGCTACACTAATAGAAAAAAATTAGTAAACATTTTAGCTGAAAGAAAAAAAAAATTTTTAAACGGCTAAAATTAGTAGATATTTTTTTCTAATTATTAGTAAGTTCCAAAAATTTTCGATGGGGTCTTCGAAATAGTGACAATGGATATCGTTGAAAATAAACACATCGATGTTCAACCTTGCTGTGATATATGTGCATTATGATATGGTGCTGCATTAAGTTTTTAAAAAATGGGTGCAGTTCGGGTTGAATTGCGGCTCAAAGTTTGGTAATTTTATCAAAACTGAGAGAATTACCACTCGTTTACACTGCTCTAACATTTTAAGTTTGTGCTTGATTTTTACAGATATTATTTATTATCAAAGATTTTATATTCTACTTTTAGATATTTGTTAGAAAATCATACAGTCTTCCAAGTGAAAGTTTGCAAAAATGAAAATATTTCAAAAACAACTCCTTTGATTTTTCTTAAACAGCCTGTTATGATCAATCATGTTGTCTTGTACAACATATTACAAATTCAGAGTGTTTTCTCCATGGGGTCGTAAAATATTTAGGTTTTAGTTATAAATTCTCATATTATTTTCTTAACCAAGTGAAATTTTCCATTTTGTTCAATATAAACAAATTTTAAATTTCGCAAAATTCACAACTTATAGTCCAGAGTATACTTTTTAATTTTTCTTTGGTGCACTCAAAAAAAGTATGAACTAAAATTAAGTTTGCAACATACTAAAATTTTCAATTTATAACGAGCTTTCAACCTCCGTATATTTATAAAAAAAAAGCAAATTGAATATTTTTTTTTTTTTATTTTATTATTTAATAATCATATAATTACAAATTATATACTATTATCCTAATCGAGCACTAGCAACTATGGCCTTCGGCGTGTTGTAGCGAAAACAGTGCCTCTGGTGGGAATCGAACCCACGACCCCCGAACTGATAAGCCAGCACGCTACCAACTAGCCTAGCACCGGCAAATCAAATATATTAGGTAGGTTGATACTAGTATTTCGATCTAGCTAAAGATCTCATCAGAACCCGAAGTTTGAGAAAAACTAGAGCCTCCATAATAGACAGAACTTTAACAAAAAAAAACCTCTTAATCATCAATTTTGCTCCATTCTTGTCTTCTTAGTAATCAAGCACGTGGTTAGGGTATTTTCCTAACAAGCTTCTGACGTTACTAAACTTTGAAGACCAAAATGTGCTATTTATATAAAAAAATTTAGTGTTTCAATTTTAGTGGTTAAATTTAGTTAAAAAATTTTCCTTAAAATAAATAAAATTTCTTACCAATAAAGCAAATTTATTAGATTTTAGTTCATATTTATTTTTCATGAACTCAAAAATAATAAGCTATTTTCCTTAATCTTCCTTTCTTGAATTAGGTTATTATTCTTAAAAAATTGTAGAAAATGTATTTCGTTAAAGTAAAAAATCTTAAATTTTAAAAATTTATTAAATTAAAAGTTAAAAAATTTAAAATTTTATGAAAAAGCTAAAACTAAATACGCAACTTATTTAAGTTTAGTTCAACAAGTTCAACTCTTAAAATTAAGTTTATAACTTCTTTAATATTTTCCTTAAAATTATTAAAATATTTAAAACTTTGAAATTCTGATTAGGTTTAGAGTTCATATTTTTGTTATATCAAGTAAAACTTAAACTATTAATTATAAGATTATTTTCGTTAATCTTAACTTAAGAGATAACTAAATTTGATTACTTAACTAATAGGTGGCAAACCTAAACACTTATATTTTTGAAAGTACATACCTTATGAGAATTATCTATTAATAAATAATATTCCAAAAAAACATTAAACAGATAAGCAACATTTGTTTGTTTATTTTTAATATAACTACTTAATATGAATATAACGTAAGAACTAAAAATAAGTTAATTTTGCATTAGCACAAGTTCAAGCGTCTTAAAATTTAGGAAAAATTAACTTGATTTTCAGAAATTTTTACTAGATTTAAGGAAAATTTATACTTAATTTATGTCAAAAATACACTAAATTTTGAGAAAGTTTCACAAAATTTAAGACAAAATTTAGTAAATTTTAATACAAATTTACTTAATTGAAGTAAATGGTTTTTCGTTGGAGCCAAATCTTTCCCTAATTTCTTAAAATTTAGTTCAAATTAGTTAATATTTGGTAAACTTTATTTGAGTTCGCTCTAAATCCGAGTCTGTATTCAGAATTTCTCTACGCCATGAAGTTTTTGAGACATTCGAACCTAAAAAAAATCGCCAAAAAATCCCTAATCAGAAAAAAGGTTTAAAATTCTTTATTTAGTTCGCCTACATTTACTAGGCTTGCCAGACAATTTTTATCGATATCAACTCAACAAATACCCCCTAAAATTCCCCAAATTCAACAATTTCATTGTTTAGTTAAGTCAGAGCTCAAATTCATTGTTAAAATAACTCAAACTTACTTTGGCTAATGTTTTTGGGTAATAAACATTTTAATTCAGAGAAGCAACTAAAAGCTCAAAAATATGAAGAAGATTGGAAAATCAAAAACAAAAGCACAAAAGAGTAAAAAGCCAAGAAAAAAAAAGAAACAACGCAAATTTGTGTCAACGGTTTTTATAAAGGCTCCGCCATCTAACGTTTTCTTTTTCAACTAGTGCTTATTTCGTGAATGGTACCACTTAGCTCATGTCTGATTTGACAGATAATTAGTTTTATCCTTCCGCTGAACGAATATGGTTGTGTATACGCTTGAACAACGCTGGGAAATATTGCGACATTACTTTGAAAATCATGGTAAAGTTGCAGAATGTGTGCGAAAATTGCGTACGGATTTTGGAAGAAGAGAAGCACCGTGAGCTCCGTATGTTCGTTATCTTGTGAAAAAAGTGACATCCTCATCGATAAACCAAAGCGTGAAAAGCCAACAACAATGCGTACACCCGAGAATATTGCTGCTGTGGCAGAAAGTGTGCGGGAAGCGCCATCAACATCAATTCACCGTCGTTCTCAACAATTGAACATTTCGGAGACATCATTGAGACGAACTTTGCATAAAGACCTTGGTATGACGCCATACAAAGTCCAATTGGTTCAGGAGTTAAAACCAACTGACCATCTAATGCGTTTTCGCTTCGCTAAGTGGGCCTGTGAAGCCATTGGTGAAAAAACAGCTGCACACAATCGATAATGTGCTTAAAAATTGGACCGATCGTGTAGGCTACTGCATGGTCAGCCGAGGCATTTGAATGAAATTATTTTCCATTATTAACCGGAAGGATTGTGCTTTCAAATAAAAAATTTGAGAAAATATTCAGTAGTTTTTTCTTATAGCATTTTCAAAAAAAAAAGTTATTTGGCGGACCCTTTACTTGCTAGTATTTAAAATTGAGAAAACTTATGCAAACTATTCCAAAAAATGCATAATTCGATGAAAACTTCTGAATAACTCGGTTTTAAAAAAACCGGTAAAATAGAAACAAACCGGTTTGTCAAATAATTTTTTAACCATTTCAACAACTCTAACAATTTACCTCAGTTTTTCAAATATTTTGCAAAATTTTTAAAAATTTCACAGCAAAATCATAAAATTTTTTTAGGAATATAAATCTACACAAAATAGACTTTCATTTGCGTATAATTATGTCGATGTTTGTTGCACAATATTTTTCGTTTTAATATTAAAAATTTCATGTATGCTTAAAAAATTTAAAAATTTAAGCGTAAACTAAAAATTGCACTTAACTCATTTCGGTATCAAAATTTTAAATCCATTGAAAATATGCTGAAATCATACCTAATTCTATTTTAAAATATCAGAAATGGCAGGCAATATCTATAAAATACCGTTATCGATTCAAAACCCTTTAAATTGACGATAACGATATCCCTATAATGCCGTTACCGAAATAATTGAAATGCCATTATCCGTTATATATCGTTATCGTTATAACTTAAATACTAATTTCCTTAAAATACCGTTACCGAAATAACTAAAATACTGATATCGCTAAAATACCTTTATGGAAATAATTGCAATAGCGTTGTCCTTAAAATACCGTGACCGAAATAACGCTGTAAATAGATATATATTTCCCTAAAGCATGATCATAAATATAAAACTAGTTATTAGAATTCGGACATAATGGGGATAAAATTATCGATTTGTATTGACATTACCTGACTTACCAAAATAACGTTACCCTTTAAATACCGTTACCGAAATTACTGAAAAACCGTTACCGAAATTATTAAAATACCATTACCGCTAAACTACCTATACCGAAATTAGTAAAATACCGTTAACACTAAAATGCCGCTACCGACATAACTGAAATATCGTTATTTAGAAAATACAGTTACAGATAACCGCATCGAATAGGTAACCATCCATGGAAAATATACATTACAAAGACAGGTTCTGCCAAAAGTTGCAAATTCTTCAGTTTTAAGAAATTCTTTAGTTGTAACTATAATATTAATAATTTATTTTTATATGAAGAGAGATTTTTTACTTTGGTATTTGAAGCTGGTGGATAACTAGTTCAAATTTGGAGTTCTTTTCTGAATATTTCAGGATATTTTCAATGCATAGGCAATTTTAAATCTTTTCATTGGAATGTCCAGTTTATGCACAATGAAAAAATTTTTATATTTTTTAACATGCGTAAACTTTATAAGGATGAAACTAATAAAGTGATATTTTAACTTTCCTTGCAATACCAGCGCGATATCCTGATACTAACTTAAATATGATTATGCTCAAATTAAATATAATTTTGTGTAGATTTAGATTCCTCATACAAATTTCTTGATTTTGTGATAAAATTTTGCAAAAATGAATACAAAAAAAAGGGGTGAATAATGAAAATGTAAAAACTACAAATGATAAACCATTTTTTTTTTACCAGATTTGTATTCCGATTTGCATTCAAAAAATATGTGTTTCAGAAGCAAGCTTTTTTGACCGGCGAGTAGTGTTTTTAGTAGCTTTTTCTGCTATTTTTACAGGTTTATTTCTATGAGTGTAAGAAAGTTTACATGTGTGTGTGTGTTTGAATGTTACTTTATAAACGTCGTTTAGTTGCTAAATTTATTTCATGTTTAAACATTTTTTTTTCATTTGATTCTTTTCTATTCATTTTTTTTTATTACAGAAATTCTTTAGTCTACCAAAGGCGCCACCAACCAACGCCAATTTAAGAGAAAGAAGACAAACAGCTGCTGATGCTGCAACGGAAAAACTAAATCAAGCTCAATATGCGCCTTAAGTTGTTCGTTCTTGTGAACAACCTCATCATCATTACTATCATCATTATTACCATCATCATTATATTCATCATTATCATCATTATCATGTTATTAAGTTTTCTAACATGATTCTTAGTGTCAGTATTTGTTTCATACTAATTAATGTATAAGATGTTGTTTGGTTTATATAATACTTTTTTCTTTTTTTTTTTGTAAATCTTTTGTTTCATTTAGTCCTTGTTTGCCATACAATGATGTACTTTAAGCCATTTTGTTAAGTTTTTACCTAAATGCATAAATATGTTAAATTATTTTTACATGAATAGTAAAAAAGACAATATGTTTAATAAGAAGAAAAGAACTCATCTGTATAATAAAATATGGAATAAACTACTTAATTTAGTTTCATTTCTGGAGGGTACACTCAACAAAAAAAAAAAGTCCGTAAAGTTAGCAAACAAGTTACAAGTTAGCACAAATTTAGTTGGGAGTATCCTTGCAAAAAAAAATTGCTAGTATCTGCAAAAGTGTTTTGCTCAACAAAGAATTACTAAATTCAGAAAATTTTTTTGCTGACACTTAGTTAATTTGCTTATTGGATTTGAAAAAAAAAACTGAAACATAAGCATAAAATTTTACTTTACGATCAGGGAACTTTTGCTTTAAAAATATGTAGTTGTTTGGGTTGCAATACAGTTTCTTTATTTTTAATGTAAATGTCAGTCATTTGTACAACAAACTAAATTTTTTACTAACCTTGTAGTTCATTTAAAAAAACAAAGCACATCAAATGACTCAGTAAAAACTTTTCGTGTTTTCGGAAGTAGGATAAAACAAATGCGCCGAAGTAAGTGCTTACTAAATATTACATAATATTGAGAAGCAGCAAAAGAAACGAATAATTTTCGTAAATAAATAAACTTTTTTTTTTTTTTTTTTATTAAAAAAACTTTATTTACAATCTATTTTAACAACATTTAGTAAATTTGATAATATAAAAAGATCATAACATACGTTATTAAACTTCAGCAAGTTTAATAAACTAATCTTAAAAATTTGATTTTATATTTTTACTATATATTTACAAGGTTGTATGATACATTATGTACATTATATACATTAAATATAAAATTTACAATACTATTGCCTATACGGCAGGTCTAATACATGTAATCTTTGCAGTCTTCTTACTTCTTCCGTTTCGTCTAATAAAGAAATAGCTAAAGGATTACAATGATCACTTAGTCGATCTATGTATCGGGAACTAAACCTATTTATTTCATCTTTAACCCAAGGTACCTTAAGATCTTCATGAATTCTTTTATTAGTTACAAACCATGGAGCATCAGCTATACGTCGAAGGGTTTTAGATTGATAACGTTGCAATATTTCTACGTTGGAGTTACTTGAAGTTCCCCATAGCTGAATGCCATTTGTCCAAACTGGCTTTAAAATAGATTTATATAATCTTACTTTGTTTGAAAGACTTAGATCTGAGTTTGGTCTTAATAACCAATACATTTTCTTAGTTTTTATATTAAGATGTTGCTTTTTTGCTTGTATATGTTTTTGCCACGTGAGTCTTCTATCCAGATGCATTCCTAAATATTTCACACTGTTCGTTTTCGGAATTTCAGTACCGTTGATATATAGTGAAGGGCATTCTTCTCTTCTAAGTGTAAAAGTAACATGATTTGATTTTTCTGTGTTGATACAAATCTTCCATTTTCTAACCCAGTCTTGAATTAGATTTAATTCGATTTGAACTAAGAAGGACGCTTCAAATGGCTGATTCGTTTGATGACATTATAGCAGTGTCATCAGCATAGGTTGCTACAGTAACATCATCCGTTAATGGCATATCTGAAGTGTAAATTGTATACAACACTGGACCTAGGACACTGCCTTGTGGTACACCAGCATTAATTTGGCTTATTTTGGAATTTTCGTCGCCGACTTTTACATAAAAGATTCGTTCTTTTAGGTAAGACTTAAAAAACAAATAGAATGGAGTTGGTAAAATAATTTTAAGCTTATACAAAAGCCCTTCATGCCATACCCTGTCAAAAGCCTTTTTCACATCTAAAAACACTACGGAGCAGTACATTTTTCTTTCAAATGTGTCAGTAATAATATTTACAATACGATGACATTGTTCCTGTGTTCCATGCTTGTGACGAAAACCAAACTGATGATCTGGAATAATATTTTGTGTTTCTAAAACAGGAAGTAATCTTTGTGAAAATAAACGTTCGAAGATTTTGGCAAAAATTGGCAATAAGCTAATTGGCCTATATGATGAAACATCGTTCTCCGGTTTATTTGGCTTGGGGATCATAATGATCTCAGCACATTTCCATTGTGGTGGAAAGTGTGATAATCTTAATATGGAGTTGTAGACTAGGGTAAGAGACAATATACATTTTTTTGAGAGCGATTTTGCTACCTTTGAGTCAATTTTATCATATCCTGGAGATTTAGAGTTGTTAAGCTTATTTATTTCGCTTTGGACTTCTCTCGGAGAGAATGGTTTTATTGGTAAATCCATTTGGCAGGGAGATTGTAAAAAGTTTAATATGTTGCTCTCATCGGTAGAATTTGTGAGTGGAAATGATTTAAATGTCTGTTCTAGGTGGTCAGAAAACAACTCAGACTTATTTTTATCATTTCTACACCATATGCTATTTGGTCCTTTAATAGGAATGTTTCTTTTAGTAGATTTTTTGAGGTACCTTGTGACTTTCCATAGACTGAACTCACTATTATTGGTCGGATCCAAATTTCTTAAAAATGTTGACAGCTCTTCATTCTTTATTTCGTCGATGCGCTTTTTGAGGAAGTTCGATGCCTTATTATAATTAGTTTTATCTCTCGGATTTCTACTCGATTGCCATATTCTTCTCAGCCTTCTTTTAATTTTTATTAATTCTCTTATTTCTGCTGATAAAACAACTTTGTGACCATTTTGGCGTGGTGTTTGTGGAGTAGAAATCATTGCAGCTTCATGAATAAGTTTTGTAATTTTTTCAACAGCACCACCAAGCTCATCACTTGACTTAATTGATATATTCAGATCTAAATTGTTATCCATCCAATATCTGAAGTTATCAAGGTCGGTTTTTGTAGATATTATTTTGTAGTTTTTTGATTCAATTTGCAAAGTAGTACTGTAGCTTAAAATTATGGGTGTGTGATCAGAATTGAGATCATCGCAATCAATTATGTCAAGTAAATGACTAGATATACCAAAAGAAACAAAAAAGTCTAGTAAGTCTGGTATTTTATTTGGATCACTGGGCCAATATGTTGGTTTACATGTAGATATGGTCTTATAATGATGTTTATTAATACACTCGTAAAGTTTTTTTCCTTTAGGATTAGCCAGCCTCGATCCCCACCAGTTATGCTTGGCATTAAAAAAAAAAAAAAAAGTAAACAAACAAAAATTTTGAGCTTACTGGTTTAACTAACAAGGGTGCAGGTTGGAAGCAGTTTACCCTAATCCCTTACAAGGATGCAGGTTGTAATGCAGAAAGTTCCATATCGTGGATTATAAACGATCTGTAAACATTTTCCCGAGTGATTTCCGATTGTGTTTGGTGTTTTCGAGTATGAAATAAAAAATAATTAGTGATTTGACTGTTATTGTAAGTCAAAAATTTTAACAACAAATTTTTAGATTAGATTAGACTGGAGTGGCACTATGCACCGCGACCAGAAAATGGTATTTTGTGCTGCCAACGAATACACCCTATAGGTTCAGCCAACTATCCTAACAGGTAAACAATTCCAAACGTCCGAAGGCGTCACTATTCGACCACCAAAATAACACACCCTCCCGTAGGAGAGACTCGGACATTTGCAGAGAACATGCTCTGATGTCTCGGGTTCCAATTCACAAAACCAGCACGTATCCGTAGAGGATCGTCCCATCTTGTACAAATGATACCTAAGGCCACAGTGTCCCGTGAGGTAACCCGTCACGGTCCTTAGTTCGCCCCTCGTCATAGACAAGAGTTTCCGCGACCTCTCCCCAGAGGGAGATATAAACAGCTTCGCCTGCCGCTGCCCAGGCGATCTGGCCCAATAGGCCCCAAACTCCAACTGCTTCCATCTTCTGAGCCTCTCCATACACAATAAATGCTATTCAGAGTTTTATGAAACAAACTACAAACACTATATTCTGAAAATTTGGTCAAAATCGAACTACGGCTAAGGTCAAATGTCAAGGTCAAAGGTCAATTTTTTCGAAATTTTCAAGATTTCATGAAATCGATAACGAAAAATCATGTGGTATCTTCGTATTTGAATGAAAGTTGACTAAATTATTTTCCGTAGTTGGTATTTATTATTTAAAAAGAAAAAAAACTTAATTAACCCTTTTGTGCACTTTGGGCCAAAAATGTCCCAATATTTTTTAACATTAAAAACCGCAGTTTCTTTCAAATATCTGCATAATAGAGGTAACATTTTTGAATTATTAATAACAAAATACAGATTTACTTTATTTTATTTAATTACCTAAAAATCGTTTAATGTACTTTGGGCCAAATATACTATATATAAAATTGGACGCGTACGCGTAACATTTTGCGAGAAGGTGTATTGTGGTTAACTACATCGTTATCAATCACAAAATCTGTTTTTGTTAGCTACGGCCTTTGTGACGAAATACAATAATAATTTTTCTAAATGATTTACATACTGGCATAAATAATTCATTTGCTTTTGTTAAAAATATTCGTATATTTTTAAACCAACTTTTCTTTAAAATTTCACAATTTAAACGACTAAAAGAGTCCCTTGTCATTTTTCAAAACTCTTTTTTTTTTTTTAACAAACTAATTTGTAGCAACAAAAATGTTAAGTTAGTTTCTCTTGCGTTTGTTTTTTTTTTTTTTTGTTGCATACGCGCGATAAAATTGATTCACAACATCACATAAATCAAGCGCAAGTAGAAACTTTTGTTAGAATTTATCAGCACCAAACACTAAAATTTATAAACAGACACACACACAGACAGAGTAATATGTATATAAACCATGCCATACACTAACACAAACATATAGAAGATACCATTCATTGCATGAACATAATTTTGTTATATAAAATATTAACAAACCTGTACTCATATGAATGTTTGAAGTTGCTGGGTGGATGGATGGATGGATGGCAGCAGCTATAAAGGTACGCATAAAACTCCAACAAAAAAACTCCAATTCTGTGGTTTTGTTGTTGTTGTTGTTATTGAATACATTCTAGAAGTGAGTGTAATTTATAAAAATTTCACCTTTTGTGAAATTAACCCCATTACTGTTGACGGCTGTTGAAAAAAAAAAAAATAAAAAACACAAGTAACACGTACATATCGTCAGTCATTCAGTCACCCACAAAATACAACTACATGCATACATTTAACAAAATGTACCTAAAAGGCGAAAGTATATATTTTTTATACAGATTTTAAAGCTACACTCACTAAATCAATTTGTTATTTTTGACAGGGAGTATGATAAAACTCATTTAAGGCAGTTTATATATTATTTTTTTTAACATAAAAAGTCAAAATGATGTAATTTTTGGTAAAATAAAAAAAAAAGGATAAAAGTTTTAGTATTTTTTGAAGGTAGTAAGGAAATTACTATTGAAATTTATTATTCTAGTAGAGTGAGCTAGTTAAATTCAATTCAACTATTACAAATATCCCAGCAACATATTGGTAATGTCATCTCATTACCGTTTACATTACCAATAATGACAAATCATTACCTTCAGTATTATTTTAAAATAAAAAATATTGACTTCTAAATAATTGTCAGGAAATCCGCCGTTCGCCTTTGTGCTACGGGGCGATTTACGACGAGACCTTATGGTCACGGGATGATCATTGGGGATAGGATCTGTAGCAGTGACTACACCATCCCGAAAATTGGCTTCACCACTGGCTTGCGTGTTACCCTGAGTGAATACGGCTGGTTGGCGGGCCTTCGTCCTGACCACAGAACCTTCAACTTCTTCACTGTTGCTTCAAAGATGGGGGAGGGGGTCGGGGCAGTGGTTTTCTGTCGAGAGCTGGGTATCGAGGAGTCATATAAACTTCCCGATTACTGCAGCGTCTTTCAGGCGGAAATTATGATGGCCAAAATGGCTGCTGACCTTGCTCTTGTTTCTGAAACGGAGGGCAGTTACGTTAATTTCTTTATTGATAGTCAGGCGGCTATCAAAGCTATCGCCGCCAACTTGACCTACTCTTCGATTGTCCAAGAGTGCAAGAACTCTCTAGGGAGACTTGGATCCGGAAGGAGAGTCTACATCTATTGGGTTCGTGGGCACCGGGGTATTGAAGGGAATGAGGTTGCGGATGAACTGGCTAAACGGGGAGTCCAATTGCCAGTTGAAATGGCATTGGATGTTCGCGTGCCACTTCGGTCTCTGAAAAGGGATGTAGAATCCACGATGATGCGAAGAGCTGATGCGGTTTGGAGAAATACCGAAACATGCAGAGTATCTAAAGTCATGTGGAAATCCTACGATCCCGTAGCGACCGAACTTTTACTGTCCTTGTCCAGGAGCGACTGTAGACTTCTGGTGGGGGTGTTAACTGGTCACTGCTGGACGGAAGTTCTTGCCAAGAGAGCGGGAAGGCTGCAGAGTGACGAATGTAGATTCTGTGGGGTACCGGGAGACAGAGAGACGGTGGAGCACCTAATGTGCCACTGTCCGGCTCTTGCACGCTCCAGGGCGAAATGTTTAGGGGACCACCTATTCCGAGATCTGGAAGAAATCTCAGAAATCGGAAACTTGAGACTTCTGTCATTTGCTAAGAGGGTGTGGGGAACTCTGGCTACCATCACTGACGACTGACCTAACGTGGGGGTTATCGTTTCTAATCTGGTAACGCTAGGGACCTAATGGTCTATGCGGGTTCTTTGACCGGCCAGCTCAACCTAACCTAACCTAAATAACTGTCTATTGTATTGATTATTTTTAAGCTCAAAATAATGACTTACTCCCAATTATTTAAATAATCACTTTTTACACAGTTTAATTTTATATACGAGTACATTTTACCTACTTTAATATATCGTTGCCTTTTAAACAGAGCTGGATACAATGTAAATACACTGTAGATAGCTTCGTTTGAATATAAGACAACTTTATGTAAATAATTTGCGTTTAAATTTTTATTATGAGTCTTAAAGCAAACAATTGGACTTAAGAAATAGTAACCATAATATAGGAAAAGGACAGGAATCCTAAAGTTGAGTAGTTTTGAGTATTTCCCAAAGAGTATATACAAATAGAGAAGCTACCATACACAGCGTTTTTTATGCTTACCAACTGAACTCGGGCGAGGTAATGACAACATTTTTTAACACTAAAAAATAATTGCATCATGTTGATACAAAATTGTTGCTTAAAACACTTACGTTTATTTAGCTTACATTAATTTCATCTTGTTTATTTTATCGTTAAAATGTTAAATAAATAATAATTTTATTAAATTGTTATTCAAAAACATGATACAAATTAATTTAAACTTTTAAGTTTCTGCAACATGTTTTCATTTGCTCGGTGCGAGCTTACGAACAAATTAAATGAGGGCAGATTTGCAAATACTGAGATGGATAGAAACCCACTGGTATTGCCAATCTATTTAGGTAAACCAAAAGTATCGTTATATACACTCAAAAAGTTAATAAAGTCAGGAAAAAAATTTGCTGGGTCAGCAAAATTTTAGGCAGTATAGTGCTTGTAAAAAATTGCTAATGTCAACAAAATCATTTGCTGAATATGAGCGAGCTGATTTTTAGCAACAAAATTAGTACATTCAGCAAAAGTTTAGCAAACACTTAGTTGATTCAAAATTAAAAAAATCGTTGCTAAAAGTTAATAAAACTATTGCTAAATAATAGTAGACTGAAAAAACACTTCAAAAATTTGTTCAAAAATTATACTTTAGTTAATTTATTTTGCTGAAAATCTTAAAACAGTTTCTGTTATTCTTTTAAAAGTAATTTAAAACTTGTTACAAAATATAAAAATGTTCTTAAGCCCACATTTACGACACTAATTTATTTAATATCTGCAAATATATAGAAATAATTTTATATAACATAAACAAATTATTTTTCAACTACTTACATCTATGGTTGTATCTTTCTAGAAACGAAACAAAACGAAAAATATAAATTATACAACCAAACATTTCTTTGCAATAAGAAAACGGAAATATACAAAATTACGTAAGATGTTTGTCCTAGTATTTCGTTTTAGTCTTTCTACCTGCACGTATATTTGCTTGCAATTTAACCACACTACATTAATAGTCACTGTAATCATTTAGTTTACAAATACACATTTAATCGTTACTAAATTTAAATATTTTTTTTTTGTCTTTAATTTAATTAGATGACTATTACAATTACTTTGACAATCCGGAGACAACACCAAATTTAAGTTTTTTTAATCTGTAAAAGGACGCCAAAAATGTATACGATACACATTGTTGGCGTCCTTCTGTTTATTATGTATGAAAAATAGATACAAAAATCTTACATTGTTGATTTTTATGTGTCTTACAAGAGTTGTACTTTTCATTTTCACACTCTACTCTCTACTATATTTTAACATGCCGCGACATCTACTTCATTCTGAGTATAACTTTCAATCTGGTTGTCATCCACATTTTGAATGTGCTAATCAGCACTTTTTTTTAGCAAAATAACCTAATAAACATTAGTGAAATATTAGTCAAATATTAGTAAAACATTATTTCGAAACAATTCAGTGATGAATAAGTAAAACCAAAATTTTAGTTGAAAACATAATTTCATAAAAAAATTTTCTGAAAAATAGTAAACTTGACTTACAGACTTGTACTAACTTTTTTAATAACTTATTTTATTGAGTGTACGTTAAATTTTTAATGAGAAAAAAGTCATTAAAAATTTTCAATTGGCCCAGAATGGGTTTATTATTTGTGGTCATATTGGATCTCAATAAAAATACAAAATCCGAGTAACACGATTCGAATAAAATCTTTAAATTCGTAAACATTTAGTATGAGTGGGTATTTCTACTTATTTGTTAGCTTTTTGTAGTAATTTTTGTAAGTACTTATTTTTCAGCATATAAATAACTACTTATATATCAACTTTTCGTAACCAAGTTGGTAACCACTTATTATTTAGTATATAATAACTACTTATTTTTAATATATTTTGTAAGTGAGCGGGTAAACATGACTACTTACAAACAAAACCTCGCCAAACAAAAATAATGAGCTAAATACGCCAAATAATAAGTTGTGAAATGCAATGAATTTCCATTATATAACAACTTATTTGATAATGAATATTTTTGCTGGGATATACCAACTTAAAATATTCAGTAGGGGAAAAGTTCACAAGCTTGAATGGAAAAATGTTTCATAGTGCGGCGAGAACCCTTTAACTATATTTACACTTACGTGCGCGTATACAGAATTATATATGAAGTGGTTTTAAATAAACTTTTTGAACCAAACTCTTAATTACAAATTTGAAGGATCAAAAATTTAAAAACATTTATTTCACATATATAATATACCCAGTTAAAAATATTTATGAGCCTTTTCAAAGTTTCGACACCTGTTGAAACTGAATTTAGATGCCTCTTATTTCGCAAGGTTTTTTAATAGAAGAAAACAATGGCCAGGGTTAGGTAGACTATACCTAAAAACTATGACATGCAAAGTCTTCATCTTTAAGAATTGGTAGCCATTTAAATGTCGTAAAAGGAAAACATTTTATTTCTTCGCTCATAGTTTTTAACTTTCCAAACCAATCACAAAAAGGAGTCAGTATATTTGGGTGATACATTCACTAAAAAAGTAATTTCCATATTGCAAAGTTGTATGGTGGTTTACAATTGAAACCCAAATTTTCTGATTTTTAAACTTTTGCTGCTTCTTCAATAGAATGGTTGTGCGTTTTATTGGAGTTGAGTTTTGAGAAGAGCATTTAAAACGGCCTTCGCAATGTATTTTTAAAATTGTTGCACAAAGTCGAGTTTAAAAATTTGGCAATGCTGAGCATATTACTGGAAAAACATTTTTAAAATTTCCATAGATTAATTTTGGTACACCACAGCATCATTCAGTTTGAAACAAGTAATTTTATCTATTACTTGCTTTAAATTGAAACATGTAATGTGCTCTATGGAATTTTTATAAATATATTTCCAAAAATAAAACAGTTTGCTGATCGGGACCGGCATAAAATAATCAACTGTGCCAGACACACATTGAAGAGTTTTAATGAGATAATCGATGAGTGTAAGGTAAATGTGTCCAAATCAACCGTAAGCAGGCTCCTAAAGGATTCCCAGAGAATTACTCGGCTAAAGCTGATTTCTGGGCCAAGGTTATTTTTTATTTTTTTTTTTAAAAGATAGGCAACACTCAGGAAATGCTTCCTATATTTAGTGTGTGGCTTTCTTTGGAAAGGGATAGTATAGAGATGAAAGGTGGGGAAAGATGAAGGGCTTCAGACATGGCAACACTGTAATTGCGCGAGATGATAAGTCTTAGAACAGTTGTTGGTCGCCACCTGATGGAGAGTTGGCAAACTTATTGAAGCTATCCTACACTGTTTAAATATAAATTTCTTTTAAACGTAATTTTTTCTGACCAAACAAATTTCACTACTGATGGTCCAGCTGGTTGTAACAGCTATTGGATAGAACTACGCAAGGAACCACGATATTTAACATTTAACAGCATTCCAAGCAGCAAAACTAACTAAACTAATAACTCGTATGCTATAAAAACAAATTAAATTATTTATGAAAATGTTAACAGACATTTTGCAATAAATTGTTGTTCAGTTTAAAAATATCGTTTACCATAATACAATTTTAACTAAAGCATACAGTAAATTATCTGTAAAATGGACACAATTTGTGCCTACTGAAATCTGATTAGGTTTTTTTTTTTTTTTTGAGTTATTAAATGTAGATGGGGGTATAAACAAAAAAAAAATTCTGATTAAGTTCTTAAACAATTCGTTTGATAATTACTACGGCAACCAAAAAACAGCTGTAAACACATTGTTTTAAGCGCTTTAAAAAAGCTCTTAAAATAGTCAAACAATGGCTATTCAATGCCTTCAACCTATGTTAACACCTTGTGCCTGCAAACAGGAAGCATGCCAATTTTAAGGAAAACCAAAGCTAAATTGAACAATATGTTGCTGAAATAATAACAAATATGTCAAACTAACAGCAGCAAAATTAAAAATAGTCAATTTATCAATTTAAACTCGCGCGAAAAAATATTCATTTGCCTAATTCCAGCCACCAGTAATATATTTGTTCTCAGTAAGTGAGAGTATTGCAATCTCTTTATTTTCTAAACTCTTCGATTTAAATATAAATTAAGCCGTTACATTTTCAAAAAGAAAGCGTTAAACTGCACAACCTTTTAGCGTTAATCGTTGCGGCAAATAAAATTTGCGTAAAATTTGTTTCTTGGAACTTCGTCAGTCAAACAAAGGTGCAAGAGATATGGAAAAAGCAGAAAAATATTTTTTGATAATCCAACAACATGTTACATTAAATATTTAAGAAGAAGTCCTATTTTAAAAGGAAAAAGCTAAAATAAGTTTGAGTTTTAAGGAAAAAAAGACAAAAAGAAGCTAATATTTTCAAAATAAGCTAAAATAAGCAAATGTCAAAAAATAATCTAAAAAAAGCTTTTAAAATGTTCATATTTTCATGACCAGAACTTGTATTTAGTCTAAATACAGGGTGTCCGCCGGGAAGGTATACTACTTTATTTTGCCGCCATTTTGGTTAACATTAGTCTTGACAGTTCATATTTGGCAGTCGTGAAGTAGACACGCGGAAAATTTATTATGGAAAAATATTCGATAAACCAACGTGTTTTAATAGTTAAAACTTTTTATCAAAATCAATCATCGATTACTGTGACGATGAGAAAGTTATGTGAAATTTTTGGGAGGAAGAAAGTGTCAACAAAACGCACTATTTATCGTGTAGTGAATGATTTTGAAGAAAGAGGGTCTGCAGGTGATAGGCCCAAGCATGGACCACAACGTACTGCAAGATCGGCTGAAAACATTACTGCTGCTCAAGAAAGTGCTCAAAACAATCCATCAACCTCAATTCGACACCGTGCTCAGGAGCTTGATCTTCAAAGAACAACTTTGGCCAAAATTTTGCACAGGGATATGCATTTGTTTCCATTTAAGATTCAGTTGACACAAGAGCTTCTTCCAAAAGACCATTTGCGCCGCCGTACATATGCCAATAGGATGTTACAGCTCGCCCATGACAACCCCGATTTTTATGAAAAAATCATAATGAGTGACGAGGCACATTTTCATTTGATTGGTTATGTGAATAAACAGAATAGTTGGTTCTGGGTAATGGAAAACCCTCAAATTATTCATCAGTCCCTTTGCATCCATTAAAAGTGACAGTCTAGTGTGCAATTTGGTCAGGAGGATTCGTTGGACCTTACTTCTTTGAAAATGAAAACGGCGTAACGGTAACTGTGAATGGGGATCGATATCGTGATATTATTGAAAACTTTTTAACGCCACAACTACATGCCTTGGGCTTGATTAACATGTGGTATCAACAAGACGGTGCCACATCGCATACAGCCAGGATTACAATGGAATTATTGCGAGACCTCTTTCCACAACAAGTTATTTCAATAAATGGTGATGTTGATTGGCCTCCACAGTCGCCTGATTTGACTGCTCCGGACCTCTTTTTGTGGGGATATCTGAAAAGCAAGGTTAATGCAAACAAACCAGAAACGCTTTATCAACTCAAACAAAATATACGTGATGAAATTAATGATATACCGCCTGAAATGTGTGAGAATATAATGAAAAATGTGCACAATAGGGCTCGCATTTGTGAGGCTAGCAGAGGCGGACATTTATCTGATATTGTATTCCATACATAATTGCCGACATTAAATAAAACATTTATGAATATAATATCCATTCTCTTTCATTTAATCAAAAATTATACACAAAGTAGAATACCTTCCCGGCGGACACCCTGTAGTTCTATCCTTTGAAATAAAAAACAGGTTTTAGCTTATTTTTGGTTGCCCTAGTTATTACTTTCCATTACAAGAACTCGTACTGTTTTTAGACAAATATAATGCCTTTGTGTTTGTTTTTCTTTAGTTCTATCAAGTAAAAGTGTTTAAATATACAAATCTCACTAGATTCATTAATTCGTAAATGAATTCACACCCTCAAACACAGAATGAAGTAGAAAAAATCCAAATAGTTATGAAAAATATAAGAAAAAATCATGGTTGAAGAAAATGATAAGAAATGTTTTCAAAAACTTATAAATACACACATCCATTCACAAAAAAAAAACAATGTAAACGAAGAAAAAAACTTGTTAGCAACACTGTAAGGTAAATAAGTGAAGTGAAAGAAAAAGAAACGTGCAACTTTGTGGTATATTATGCACATAGAATTTCCTTCAACTTCTTAGTGTTATTAACAGAAATTTAAATGAATTTTATCTTTAATAAAATTAATATTATTTCGTGGGAATTAACAACACAATGAAATAATTAAAAACACAATTTAAATCCGAGCTTCCGAGCTTCTGAGTTTTTGATAGTTTTTGTTAATTACACTATGGCACAAAAAAATAACCATTGAATTCTTTATTGTGTTTATAAGGTGTCGTCCGGGTTGGTCATGGAATGCATTGAGACTCTCAATAGGCTCGGTAGGGGCAACTCTCTAACCTTGGGGTGGATTTGATTGTCTTGCCAACCGCGGGCCCCGAAGGCTCTTTATTGGTCCTGAACCATTCTGTGGAATACCTGCGGGGCATGTTAGGGAAAGGCTCAGTTCATGGAGAGAGTCTGAATTCTCTGGTTACTGGCAAAACTCTCCTGGTCAGCGCCAGATTGATCTCTTTTTCCAGTAGGGGGTCGAGGCGACTCTTGTCGCTTGAAAGGGGGAGTGTGAGGACCCTGGCGTCGTACTTAACTGGAAACTGTAATCTCAGATACCATCTGCACAAGAAGGGTCAATCGGACACAGATCGTGTCTGAGACCTCGGAGCTTGTTCTCTGCGAATGTCCCAGGCTTTGTGATAGGAGACTTAGGTTTCTAGGTGATCGCTTCATTTCGCCTTCCGACATCGCGAACATTTTGCGTAATAGGATAATTGGCTTTATAGGTAGCTCGAATCTGTATGTAACTTTAGGCAGCACAAAAGACCTACATTGGTCGCGGTGCATAGTGCCTTCTGATCTAATCTTAATGTGTTACGGTCTAACTACAAAAACTGTCGACATTTTAAAAACTACACCCAGAAAACAGTCTCAGTTGTGGCCACCAAATTTGTTGCCAATCGAATTCTAGCACTTACAACAACTATCGTAATGTTAAATTATATTTTTAGTCGTGAAAGCAAATATTTAGTTGTCTAACCCAATATTACGTTCCAAATAAATATTATTACATTCCACAAAATTTTAGTGAAATTAAAAAACTTTTTTTAATCCTCTGGCACTGAAATGTGGCCGTCAGATTAATAGTCCTCTGTTTTGCTGATTGCACAACAATCACTTTTAGTTTGCCTTTTTTGCTATTTAAACATTTAATTTTAATAAAAAAAAACTTTTTGTGTTTGTCTTTTCCGAGATTTGAACTCGGAAGTGCGGAGTACAAGGCAAACTCTCTACCCACTACACCTCAAACACTTATAAATGTTGAATACTAAATTTGAATTTAAATATTTTGTTACGAAAACAAACATTGCCTCAAATTCGTTTGCCAATACCAATCATTAGTTGCTTCGATAAGCAAAGCAATCCACAATTCGGTTGGTACGACTGAACTCTAATTTAGTGGCATTTTTGATTGCGAATACCATATATGCAGTAATCACTTTGGATGAAAGACAATTTTAAAAAAAAATTAATACGTATCGCAAAAAAGTCGCATTAAACAGAACGGTTTCGAATTTCGGAAAAAGCTCAGAAACCCACCTCATAGATGAAATAAAATAGACACTGCTATGCATTATTTTAGCTGAATACAAATAGTACACCAGTAGATGTGTCTTCAAAAAAACCTTTCATTTGATACCAAATTGTATCTATAGTTAGTTCTAGTAGAACGAAATAAATGGAAACAAAAACGTAAAATGGGGCAATTTTTGACCCCACTTAGTAACGCCTTAACATGAGATTGGGCAGCTAAACAAACGGACGGGTCCGTTAAGTTCGTATTCTCTACAAAATATCCGAAGTTCATTAAGATCTGCCTGACAACACTTAGTAACGCCTTAACATGAGATTGGGCAGCTAAACAAAAGGACGGGTCCCTTAAGTTTGTATTCTCTACAAAATATCCGAAGTTCATTAAGATCTGCCTGACCCCACTTAGTAACGCCTTAACATGAGATTGGGCAGCTAAACAAAAGGACGGGTCCGTTAAGTTCGTATTCTCTACAAAATATCCGAAGTTCATTAAGATCTGCCTGACCCCCTTAACATGAGATTGGGCAGCTAAACAAAAGGACGGGTCCCTTAAGTTTGTATTCTCTACAAAATATCCGAAGTTCATTAAGATCTGCCTGTTCTGGTCGGGATACGTCCCTTGTTAGTAACTATTTAAAAATCGGTAAGTATAATTTTAATAATTTATTTTTCTTCAAATAGTCAAACAGCAATATAACAATTTCGGGCGAGAACATGTCTCTCAAAATACACTTTTTGTCTTCGCATGTGGAATTTTTCCGCCAAACTTTGGTGATGTCAGCGATGAGAACGGTGAACGATTTCACCAGCAGCTTCGGACCATGGAGTAACGCTATTAGGGATTATGGAACAAAAATCTGATGAGAGATTTAATTTGGTTCCTTATACGGGAATCAAACCCTGACCCCCACAGTAGAAAAAACTAAAGTCAAAATCATGTTTACCATAAAAACAATATTAAAATATAAACAAATGCAAATTTAAATTTTTTGCCAATTTTAGGTACCTTAGCTGTAATGAGAATAAAATAATTACTTACCCATCACTTTTCATGACCCATTACTTTGGTAATAGGTGCGATAAAGTAATGCATTACCTTGTAATGTGTATTCCTTACCTGTATCATTATTTTCCAACAAGAAATAATGAGTTACCGATAATTGAACACTCATGGATTACCTTGTAATGAGACCTCATTAGATTAGATTAGATTTTCTTTATTTTTTCAAAATCATTACAATAATTTATCTTATTACTATGTAAAACTTACATTTTTGTTTTTATAAAGAAAGACCTCATTACATTTTACGTTACTTCAAAACATAAAATAATGACTTACCGATCATCAATTACATAATGCATGAATTATAAACGTAAAGTAATTATTAATATATGTTTTTAAAAATCTATTATTAGACACATTACTTTGTGATTTTTTGTAAGCATGAGGGTAAGGTGTAAATTTTTGATATCACGAACGAAAACACGAAGCACAACAACTAATTTACATTTTAAGCAATAAAATATTATATGTATCGATTGCTCAGTTGGTAGAGTTCTCGCCTAACTAATTGTTAAATACCAAAGATCCCAGGTTCGAATCCCAGCATGACCACGTCATTTATTAAATAAAAAAAGTTATTTATTTAATTAAAAAAAAAATATCTGTAAAAAAAATTTGTTATGCTTTTTTTTATGAAAATTTATTTATAGAGACTTTACTTTTTTCCACCATGTAACCATATAAGTAACCAGTTACTTTACCTCTTACAAGGTAATGAGTCCACCCATTACTTTTAGGCTCATCGCCGGTAAAATTTATCAGTGAAGTAAGGTGTAATGTAATGCGTGAAGCCCTATGGCGACACATTACTTTACCCATGATATGGTAATGTGTGGTTTTGCTGGGTATCTTAAATGTAATATATGTACTTTTAAGATAAGATAAAAATAATGCTAAGCTTTTATTTACTTCATTCGATTTTTTATGAATTTTTGAGAAAAATAATTTTGATTTTAGCAAAACATTTTACTAATTTTTGAAAACCTGTTGCTAAATTTAGCAGAAATTTTGCTATTAACAAAAAATAAAAAATATTTTATTTTCAATTTATAACGAGCTTTCAACCTCCGTATATTTACAAAAATAAAGCAAATCAAACATATTAGCTAGGTTGATACTAGTATTTCGATCTGGCTAAAGATCTCATCAGAACCCGAAGTTTTAGAAAAGCTAGAGCCTATATAATAGGCAGAACTTTAACAAAAAACCTATTAATAATCAATGTTGCTCCATTCTTGTCTTCTTAGTAATCAACCACGTGGTTAGGTCTTTTCCTAAATACAATTTTTTATTATAGAGTTAAAATTAAAATAATATTCATCTATTAGAAAAAAGTGTAAATTCTTGAAAAACAAAGTGTTTTTTTTTACTTTTTTAGTTTTTATTCTGTAAAATTTGTTTCAGTATAATAAAATTTTGCAAATTTTTTACAGATTTTAACAACCTTATATTGAAATTGCAGTCTCCTGAAATGTTACACAAATTTAGTAGCGCTTACTAATTTTTTCTACTAATTTCACAACACTACCGTTCAGCAGACATGTGGTGCTAAATTTAGCAAAAAAAAAAAAAATACCGCAAGGCTCAAAATAGTTAAATTTCCGGTAATAATAGCAAAATTGTCAGTAGCCATCACAGATTTCCTTTTCGTGGTGTAATTTTTGCACGCTGATTGTTGCACATTTAAGCAAATATTAAAACTAACTAAATGAGAATTTTGTGGATTAAACTTGTTTAAAAAAAAATCATTTTTGTTAGTGACCATCAGGCGGAATTTTTGTCAGTTAGGTCGTCGACGATCAGAATGCAAACAATGCCGTCGATATAGTTGTCGACGACAAACTCGCTAAAATTTTCGCCCGAATGGTCATAAAAATGTTAATGACAATTTAAACGAAAGTGACACTCCAGTTCGTCGTGCTTGATTTTGCTGACATTTGTACTGAACGATGTGTATAGGCTGTCACCAATATGTTTAAATGGTAGTGCACCCAGCGTCGAGGATGCCTTAAAGGCACACTGAAGTACAAAAGTCAGTAAAGTCAGCAACATTTTTGAAGGGAAAATCCTTGCAGAAAAATTTGCTTTTAAATCAGCAAAGTTTTTGCTAAATTTAATTTTTTTTTTGCTGATATTATCAATTTTTCTGCAAGTAACCTCCCAACAAATATGTTGCTGACTTTACTGACTTTTTTTTTGAGTTCAGAGCCAACAGGGATAGTAGCTTATGAGTAGTTGTACGTACGTATGGTATGTATGTATGTGTATTTATTAATGTATAAATATTTATTATACATATTTATATGAATGTTTAAATGTATTTGTGTGTATGTAAAGAAAAACTTATTTTTATTATGATTTATTTGGCGTTATTTTTTTGTAAAATGAAAGGATTTTCTTCTAGAAGGGGAAAACAGGAAAAATAATACACAAGAAAAATTTATCAAAAAAAAAAGTGTAAATGAATGCTTACTTAGTTTTGTTGCTGTTGTTATAATTTTTCATTCATTTTCATCTCGTTAACTTGAATGAAAAGGAAATTTCCACATAATTTTTTCTTTCTGTTATTTCGCCTTTAGTGACATAAGAAGAGACATTAAGTAAATTGTTTATCCGCTCATTTCTGAAGAAAAAAAAAATATATTACGTTGATAAACTACTAAGACACACCAATCTTCTTCAACCTGAACTTTTTTTGTGTGTAATATAAACATTATATCCTTCTGTGTATCAGGCTAAAACGGAGGTATGAATGTTTGAATGAATGGATTTATGATGATAGTGATAAAAATAAAGATGATAATTCGACACAGATTGATAACTTTTTGTAGAATTTTTATTTCCTTTTTTTGTTTTTATCTGTATGTTTGAATACATCACTTTCTTCACTTTTACTTACAAATAGAAACTACTTGTACCCGAATAAAGGACAATATTTTCTTAAAGATGATGAGATCATTATTTATTCATATTTGTAAAGATCATAAATAAAATAGTATCAAATTTACCAGAACAACTTAAACAACAGCAATAGAATATAAAAACAAGAACTATAGTTATTTTATACAGAAGAACATTGATGAAGATTAGAAAGAAAAAACATTCATTCATTCATTCATACATACATACCCATAAGTATAAGCCCAACAAATAATCCTTGAGCATCAAATTGGTTTTTCCACAAAATCTAGTACAAACAACAGAGAGAATAGAATTCTAAAGCAATAAGAATTTGCAATATTGGCACCCTATAGAATTAAATATTTTTGGTTATATTATTGGATAGAGACTTAAAAAATTGCTATTGCTAATAAAATTTTGATGTAAGTAGCAAGAGACAAATTTCTAGAAGTTCGAAAATTTCAACAGCCCGATGAAAAAAAATGATGTGGAGCTTTATGTAGTCATATTAATTTCTATGTGACGCTATATGCAATCTTGTAAAATTTTTTCCGAAATATGGGCTTTAGAGCGGCATTTTTGTCTCATATTTCGATTTTGATCAATTATTGTTTCGATTATTGCAGAAATAGTTCTAAAAGTGCGAATTTGAGAAAAACTTAATAGCATTAACGTGTGGCGCCCCTAACTAAAATATGCCTTGCGACACATCATTTTTTATTAATTTTGTCACTAACGGTTTTCGAGATATTGCGACTTGAGTTTTACTAAAAATATTATTTTTTCCTCCATTCTACAAATTTTTTTTAACAATTATCTTATTTTTTTATTTCCCACTTTCCTAGTGCAGACAAAACAAATTTTTATTTGAGCATAATTATGTGAATATTTTACATAACTTTTAAATTTACCTACAAGAATCTCGGAAAAACAGAAAATTTAAATACATAGAAAAATTGTTAAGCTTTTAAATTTTATTCACATGATTATTGAAGGAATATTTACTTTAACTTTTGATTTTCATTAGTTAATGTTTTGTTTGTTATAGCACTAGGTCCAATAGTTTTGTGGTGCGAAATTTAAGAAAAATCGGATTACTTAAACCTTCGCAATATCTCGTAAACCGTTAGTCCGTTTTTAAAAATTTCATATTATTCGTGTTCAGCATGCCAAAATTATTAAAAGTTATGTGTCGCAAGACATATTTTTATTATTTTTTTTTCACATTTAAATAGTCTGAACTTTTTTCTCAATGCTTTGAAAATTTTGGAGAAAAAGTCGCAGAAATAAAAAAGTTACAGTTTGTTAAGAAAACTCCTTACCATATATTTTACATGGGCAATATTAACTTTAAATGCTTTTTTTTCTCAAAACAAGATATTGAAAATATGGTGGTACTGTACAGACTTAACGGGTGGGCCGATTTTCAATAGGTTTTTTGTGCTTTGTAGAAAAATAAAAAATGAAGAAGAGGACAAAAAATTAGACATTTTTAAATTTGTGTCTAGTATTTTTTTTTTTTTAATGTAAGACAACAATTTTTTGGGGTGTTTTTTTTTTAATTTTTGAGTTTTCCCTCGTACCATTTTAATGCCAATCGTTTGTGAAACAAAATTAAAACTTTTTCTCAGGTTAGTACCCAAGGCTCCACGATGGCACCCGATTTTGCCTTAACAAAAAGGTATATAATGAAATGGTTACCATGGTTGGCATGGTAGTCCGAATTCTAAATTATAATGTTTCGAATAATATTTAATATTGTGTTTTTCTATCGCCAAAAAAAATTTTTTTTTGAATAAACCCCTTAAAGCAATTTAAGAAAAATTTTCAAAAATCGAGAAATTTGGTAGCAGATTGCCACGGGATAAAGTTATCCGATTTTTCTCAAATATGCACCAAAAAACTTTTATAATTGAACAGTTCATGCAAATAAGGACGAATAGACCACTTTTTCGCAAACACGTTTTTTTGCATAAATGCATTTTATTAGCAGAGCCCTACAATCCTATGCGGAAATTTTGGGGAAATTTTGACTTTGAAAATGACTTTGAAAGTGCAATAATTCGTATATTTTTATATTTTTGTTTAAATTGGGAGTGAACTAACGCACAATTTTGATTAAATACAACACAAAAACATATAACAATTTTACTTTCAGTAACAATGTGTTAAAAGAACATTACGAGGAACAAACCACACTTATTATATTGGCAAAAAATTTTACCGTTCTTGAGTTATAAGACTTTAAAGTGTGGAAAGCAAAAAGGGCGACTATCCATCCTTAACAAAATATTATATAAAAATTATTTAGCTGCGAGTTTAAAATTGATATTAGCTAAAATTTGAAATTGTACACAAAAAAAACAATCTTAGCACATACAAACAAATTAAGCAGATTTGCGAAAAAAAAAATCTTCTGTGTTACCGCGTAACTAAGATCATATAACCACGAATACATGGTCTAAGCATATTTTAATCGTCTTCATCAAATCAAAATCAAATCAAATGGCAGGAATATTAAAAAAAACATTAACAAAACAAATTTTTTTTGCATGTCCTTGCAATCCTTAAAAAGTGTATCCTTGAAGTCCTTAAAGTGTTACAATCAAATACCAACCATAGTTCGTCAAGTTTTGCAAGTCTCATGAAAATGTAGTCAAAATCTGCTGCAAAATAACACATTTTTATTCAAATTTCAATACATTTTTTTGGATATTCGCCCTTTTTCCATTTAAGCAAAAATTGAAGTCCAATTTTTGGTAAGTTCTCTTTCGAATACCTTACAAAAATTTTGTATGTAGGTAGATGTGACTTAAATCTTTAAGCTAATACCAAAAAGTTGACAAAAATATTATTTTTTAGCCGTTTCCTGCGTTTTTATTGTCCCCTGTAAAATTCTACAAATGGTCTATTCGTCTTTATTCGCATGAAAAGTTTTTCTTCATACAAAAAAGTCCGCTTTAATGGGCCTATATTGTGTGTACAAATACACAGAGAAAAATTTTGCCATTTGTCAACTGAAATTCGGTTACTACAACTGAAGTTTGTTGGTACATCTAAATATTGGTTTTCACAACAAAATTCGGATAATACTACTGAATTTTAGTTGGAACAACCAAAATATTCAGAAAACAAATTTGAACATGGTTGTACTAAAGGAATTGATTGGTTGTTAACACCAAAATACACTTTTAAATTCGGTTGGCACTTTATTTCTCTGTGTGTATGGATTTCGATCTAATCTGATGCGATTAAATTAATAAATGGCAAATATAAATTTATTTGAATTATGGTCGGATAGAATTGCATTTGATTGTATCAGTTTTACATTTAATTGTAACAGTTTATATCTAAACTGATACAAATATATGCAATTATATAAAATGATAAATGTTTGTATCCGCATTTGGACTTGATATAATTGTATATGATTGTTTCATAACCGTATAAGGTTGTATGTAAACTGATACATCTAACATAATTGGATTCAAGTTTTAGTCTGATAAATCTGCACTAAGTGTTATTTTTTATATATGATTTTATGAAAATATACACAATTTCATACAAATGTATGTTAATCATATCATATCCATTAAGTCCATAAAAATATTTCAAGAACCATATTACGTTTTAGGGTTTCCCCAAAAGTGGACAATTTTACGTAATAGTTATCAAACGATGCGCAGTATATAGCGGAAAATGAGCAAAATAAAATAAAATAAAACGACAATACTTCGCTAACCGTTTTTTTAAGTTTTGTACTAAATTGGGCTCAAAAGTTTTTCAAATTATTTATAAATATTCCATATAGGAATTTTGGTCCACCACATCATGCAATTAAAAATAAGTAATAAATAAAATTACTTGTTACAAACTAAATTATGCTAGATTAGATTAGATCAGAAGGCACTATGCACCGCGACCAATGTAGGTCTTTTGTGCTGCCTAAAGTTACCTACAGATTTAAGCTACCTATAAAGCCAATTATCCTATTAGGCAAAATGTTCGCGATGTCGGAAGGCGAAATGAAGCGATCACCTAGAAACCTAAGTCTCCTATCACATAGCCTGGGACATTCGCAGAGAACATGCTCCGAGGTCTCAGACACAATCTCACAAAACCTACACATATCCGTGTCCGACTGACCCTTCTTGTGCAGATGGTATCTGAGATTACAGTGTCCAGTTAAGTACGACACCAGGGTCCTCAAACACCCCCCCCCCCCTCCCTTTCAAGCGACAAGAGTCGCCTCGACCCCTACGGGAAAAAATATCAATCTTTTAGCCGGGCGCTGACCAGGAGAGTTTTGCCAGTAACCAGAGAATTCAGACTCTCTCCATGCCCTGAGCCTTTCCCTAACATACCCCGCAGGTATTCCACAGAATGGTTCAGGACCAATAAAGGGCCTTTAGGCCCCGCGGTTGGCAAGACAATCTGTCCTCCTCGTTGCCCTCATGCCCCTCATGACCAGGAATCCACCCCAAGGTTATAGAGTTGCCCCTACCGAGCCTATTGAGAGTCTGAATGCATTCCATGACCAACCCAGACGATACCTTATAAGCCATTAAGGCCCTCAGTGCAGCCTGACTGTCCGAAAGAATGTAGATGCGAGATCTGCGCGTTCCTCTTCGCAGGCATTCCCCTGCACAGACACAGATGGAACAAATCTCCGCCTGAAAAATGGACGGATATTTACCCATAGGTAAAGCACGCTGGAAGCCTGGTCCAAAGACGCCCGCACCCGTGTTCCCATTCGACTGCTTAGAGACATAGGTGAACCACAACTGAGAAAATTATGCTATGGTATACCAAAATTAATCAAATGTTTTTCCCATAACATGCTCAGCATTGCCAAACTTTTGAATGCCGCTGGTGCCATCAAAAAATGTTTGGCTTTTATCCCTAATCAGCTTAATAATACCTATCGTTTGAGTACTTGACGAAATTCGTAATTTTTTTAAATTTGTGATAGACATATATTAGTCACTTTAAAATACGGACATGGACAGAAACTTTATGCATTTAAAAAACGTGTTTCAAGCCCCTTAAATAATTAGACATGAAAAATCGTAAAATATGCACTAAAAATTAAAAAAAAATAGACACCCGGTTTAAAAATGCATGAATTGATGAACAGGTATGAACGTATTTATGCTCATATATGAAGTCATGCATGTCCATTAGAGTGGTTTTAGTGTATAAGGCCAATTTTTTTTTTTGAAATTTGACGGTGCTCAGGTCTAGGATTGTGCCATTTAGTGTAAAAATGCTATTGTGAAAGTTTTAGCTCAATCGGACTATGCCTTCCCGACCCCATTCAGCCCTAAAGTTTAGAAAACGGAATACAAGGCGAAAAATTCACTTTTTTTAGTTTTTGTAAAATTTTTTAAATGTCGTAAAAGTTTTTACTGAAGAAGGTAAATTAATCCAAATGAAGATATAATTATGTTTTCAAAAATTATGTTCACAAATCGGTTAAAAACTAGCCCTAGTAATAAATAATGCCCCAGACCACTAAGTTGGCCATTATTACTTGACCGAGAAATTCGAGCACACATTTTAAAAATTTTTGAAATTGATTACTGAAATATATTTTTTTTTACTCAAAAGACTCAAATTTGTGAGATGTAGAAGAAGTTTTTTTTTTTGGATGGCGTTAACCTGTCCTAATGTGATGTCAAAAACGGACAAAATTTTTAGGGTGTTTTTCAAATCTCCAATTTTAAATTTTAAAAAAATTTCTGCAACAAAATCTCAAAAATTAAGATTTGGACTCCAGTGACTTGTTTAAAACATGTTAGAGATCGAAAATAAAATTTTTTAAAAATATCCCCTGCCACACTTGGATAGGGCAACGATTTAATTTTTGCAAATTTCGAGGAAATTGTGGTTTTTGGTAATTTTAGGCCAAAATATATGTTAAATGATTAAAGTACTGGTCTAAGCCAGGTTTGTAAAAAAAGTATTTAAATACTTTTTGTTCAAATATATATAAATTCTCGCAGTAACTTCTTTGATCTTAATGCGGCTCGGCAAGGGTTAACGTTGTTTAATATGTCCAAAACTTTTGGCACAGAATCTTCAAATATTGTGTTATTATATTTTACATCACGTTTATGAAAATTCAAAAGTAGTAAAAAAATCTTCAACGTTTTTTGTAAATTGAAATATATAAGTGTGGGGTCTCTTGGGGCCTCTGGTCCACATGGGTTAATGATGTCCAAAATTTTTTATTTTCAACCTTAAGTCATGATAAACAAAAACAACAAACGGTACAAAAGTAGCTAATTTTCGATTTTAAATATTTTATGACAACAAATAAGGCAAAAATTACCAAAAAAAACACAATTTCCTCGAAATTTGCAAAATTAAATCGTTGCCCTACCCAAGTGTGCCAGGGGATATTTTTAAAATTTTTTATTTTCGATCTCTAACATGTTTTAAACAAGTCACTGGAGTCCAAATCTCAATTTTTGCGATTTTCTTGAAGAATTTTTTTTAAAATTTGAAATTGGATATTTGAAAAACACCCTAAACATTTTGTCCGTTTTTGACATCACATTAGGACATGTTAACGCCATCCAAAAAAAAAAACTTCTTCTACATCTCACAAATTTGAGTCTTTTAATTAAAAAAATATATTTCAGTAATCAATTTAAAAAATTTTTAAAATGTGTGCTCGAATTTCTCGGTCAAGTAATAATTGCTACCTTAGTGGTCTGGGGCATTATTTATTACTGGGCTAGTTTTTAGCCGATTTTGTGTTTTTATACCTTTTTAAAAACATAATTATATCTTCATTTCGATTAATTTACCTTCTTGAGTAAAAACTTTTACGACATTTAAAAAATTTTACAAAAACTAAAAAAAGTGACTTTTTCGCCTTGTATTCCGTTTTCTAAACTTTAGGGCTGAATGGGGTCGGGAAGGCAAAGTCCGATTGAGCTAAAACTTTCACAATAGCATTTTTACACTAAATGACACAATCCTAGACCTGAGCACCTATAAAAATCGAAGATCGATTTTATAAAACCACTCTAATGTCCATACACCACCATATATAATTTATATGTGCATTTGTGATCATAAATGTAAATATTACCTCAACATATGATCATGTATGGAAATGTATATACATGTATATTTATATATGTAAATATTACCACAATTTTCGTTAATGCACACACATGAACAAATATGATTCCTAATATGAACATATATGAATCATTTATGAACACATATAAATCATGTATAATTGTAAAAAAAAACATGTAGCTCATGTATTGACCCATATAGGTCGATTTTTAACAGAGCAGTTAAATTTTTTTTTACATTTTATTAAAAGTGTACAGAAAAATAAAAACTCTATTTATATTAATAAATAAATAAAAGAAGATCTACATTTAGATTAATTATTTTAAATTTTTTAAGCAATTTTAATTAAATTTGAAAGATAAATTGTATTGCTTAATATATTCTCTGCATACATTTTGCACAACTAATGAAAAACTTTAATTATTTTTTTTTTTTTTATAATGAAAAATAAGCATTTAAAAATCAACTTAAAACTGTTTCTTTTAATCCAAATTGGGATATACAATAAAATTGAGATTTTTCACGAGAAACTAAGAACAGCGCAACAAAAATATGCACTTAAAGCAAAATAAGTAAGTAAAATAAGCAGTATCTACGTTTTATGCTTCCGAAAAAGCGCATCACCGCCTTGCATACTATAAAGCAATTACGGAAGGCATTCTGTAGTGCTTCCCAAAAATGCCTTCTTTAAAGCAGTGCAATTTCGAACTCATCAACTGATTAGCATTTCTTACGTTCAATTGATGTTCAATAGATAATCTAAATTAGATTTCTTTTTTTAATTTCAAATAAAAAATTTTATTTTCTATTGATGATTTTTCAAATGGAAATTCTAAATTTTAATTGATAGGAAAACAAACAAATTTATGAAGGATCTGTCCTAAATTTTTATGAAACTCTTTATGATATCTATGAAAACTTCATAAATATGATGAATAATTGATGCAAAACGATTTATGATGAAACTTTTTCCCTGAGTGTAACAAAAATAAACCTTACTGGAAGGGTTAAATTAGCAATATCAAAACAAAAAACAAAATAGGGAGTAAATTCAAATAGCATAAAAATTTTTTTAAAAAATTCATAAAATATGATAATTTGTGTTTTCCAGGACATTTTACAAAATTTTACTTAATTTGTTAAAAATTTAACAATATTTATATACTTTCATCAGCATTTGGCTAGTTTTCGGAAAAATATCACTTAAATTTAATTAGACTTTACTTTTGATTAAAAAATCTTTAACGCTTACAAGGAAAATGAAAAGCGTTATCATATTTTTGAAATGTTTCATCAATTGTTATCCAATGTAACGTTTCATAGCATTTATGAAACATTTCATAAAAAGCAAAATTCAATTCATCATATTTATGAAATATTTCAGTATTTATGAAATATTTACAGTGTTGCCATGTCTGAAGCCCTTCATCTTTCCCCACCTTTCATCTCTATACTATCCCTTTCCAAAGAAAGCAACACACTAAATATAGGAAGTATTTCCTGAGTGTTGCCTCTCTTTTTAAAAAAAAAAAAAAAAAAAAAAAAAAATCGTTAAAAAAAATGTGTTACGCTAAAAATCTTAAGAAAACGTTGTTAAAGCACAATATCGGATGATCCATGTAAAGCGCAAATAGGTAAAGAAAGAGCACAAAAAGCTAAAAAAGCAAACATATCTAGTTTGTCTTCTTAGGACTTATTTGCATTTCAACTACTTAACTGCGTAGTCAATATAAAAAAACCTTCTCTGGTTGTGTAAAAATAAAAAAAAAAACAGGACTCACTTATGTAAGATGGACGTATATACACTGATAGAAATTTGTGCGTAGTATTAATGAATTCCTTCATTAATCCAATGAATTTTTTCATAAAAAAGTCCCCAAAGAAACGGTTCATTGAGTCAATGAAATTTGTTTCATTAACTAAATTTTAATGAATGGTTTCATTGACCCAACGAAAATTTCATAAAGTATATGCAATTTTTTTCATTAATCCTAGACTACTCGTTATGAAAGTTTCATGTGTTTAATGAATAAAATTCATAGTTTGTATGAAATATTTTCGTTGATATTTAATAATTTGCACTTTTTATGATTATTTTAGCATAGCAATAATTTGGTGGTTATTGAGAAATTATTACTCGGTGATATACTTATAAGGGTGGTCTTTATAGGATCTATAAAATACTTTTATAAAAAAAGTTCGAAAAGTTCGAAAGTAAACATCACAGGCTGTTCTGCAAAAGCGATGGCAGATTTTTATTAAACTCAGTCTGATTCAGCAAATTTTCGTTACTTGCAATAGGATGACATGTAAAAAAGTTTAGCATAACGTTTTTGTGTAACATCGTCAAAACGATAACAATTTAGGTCTCGTTTTGAACAAAACTATATCGTTTTTCTTAGAGAATCTGTTCCCTGGAATTTAGTGACCAACTATTCAAATTCGTTAAAAAACTGTTAGCTCTAGGCAAACTTAATAAAAAAAAATTATTTATATTAAACTTTTGGTTAATTCTGTTTAAAAGAAAATTTTCAGTTTTTTTCATTTCAAAATGATAGTACAAAAAAAAAAATATTTTTTCTTATTACAAGTAAGTCAAAATTTTTATTGAAAAAATTTGAAAAATTTTCATTGATTTAATGACTTTTTTTATGAAATTATGAAAAAATCATAAAAAAAATTTAATGAAAAAAAAACCAATATTAATGAATTTTTCACTCAGTTAATGAAATTTTTCATTAAACCAATGAATCGATTTTAATGAAATCGTTTCATTAATACTACGAAGGAAAATTCTATCAGTGTACTTGTCTTAAATTTAGAGAACCCTTATGTTAAAAAATTTTTATTTTTTTGAAATTTTCAAACTGAAAAATTTTCGATAATACCGATAACTCGAACCGAAAAAAAGAAGAAAAAAACGGTTTCTCTAATAAACTCTGTAACCGGTTTTGACACTCTAATTTTTTTTTTAATTATAGTCATTATGTTTTAAAAATAGCAATCAACATCTACAAATATTAAACCTTAAAATCTTTAAAATTAATTAAAAATACATCTTTTGCCATTTTATTTCATTTATGCATCATATTTGATTTCAGGCTTGAGTGGGTGAATTATAATTTAAAGTATTTTAAAACAATACATGAACTAAAATTTAAAAATTTCAAATTTTGGGAATCTTTAATAAAAATACACATATTTTCTAAATTGGGCCACATTTATCCGAAATTCTGCACGGGTTAACATTTGCAATAAAACTGTGGGGTGTGATGAACGAAAACAGACAAATCATTTTTAAGGGGCATTCTAGCGTATATCTTAGATTGATCACCACAAATTATTCCGAACATATTGTAAATATACCAACTAAAAGTATTGTAGGGTATTTAAATAAAAATGAGATGAAAGTAGTTTTATTATCTGAAATATAAAAAAAGGAAAACTAAAATAAGAACAACAAAAACAGCAACAAAAACTAAAAATGAAAATAACTTCCTGCTCATTTTCACATAATCTGCCAACAAATATTGATAACATCCCAAAGGCATTTAGAAACTCATACCTATACATCACACACACACACATATTGAAGATGGATTTTTATACTTTCATACTTTAAGTTTAAATGTAAATGTGTGTGTGTGTGTGGTTTTACATGCATATGGTTGTTGTATACATGTTGAACATTGGTTTATGTATTGAAAACAATAATAAATCGAAAAATTTTGTTGTGAAAAGCTGTAAAAGATGAAAAAAAAAAAAACATTGAACTAAAAAGTGTATAAAACTAAAACAACTTTTGACTGTAATCAATGTAACACCAGAAACTGACCTCTTAACAATAAAACAACTATACGAAATGTTTAACATACACACACACACACTTATAGAGTTATGCCAATACCGAGAAATAAACTCGAATTCTTTTTACTGGAGTAACAAAAATGTGTATTCAAAAGGCGCGGAAAGAAGTGGGATATACATATTATAAAATATTTGGGGCACTCGTCTAAATTTTTATTAAGATTTTCTGGCTTCAAAAAAATAATTTTTTTATTTTGTTGTCTTTTAAGGGATTTTTTTCAACCTTTTTTACTTTTGTTTGTATGCGGCCTTTAAAATTGCAATTTTAGTGCAGCATTTTTGTTAAATTTTCTGGTATTTATTTAATTTTTACGATTATGAGGCTTTTTCCCTTTGAAGCTTAAAAATCTAAAATTTCAAGAAATTTTTACTGATTTTTGTCACACAAAATGTCATAAAAATATGAGACGTTTTGCTCCATCTCGCATAATTTTTATAATATTTTTGTATGAAAACATGTTAAACAATAAAAAAATTTTGATTTTCTTTGTACTCAGTATTTTAGCGATAGTGTTATTGTAGTTATTTCGGTAACGGTATTTTACGGGTTAAGGTATTTCATTTATTTCCGTAACGCTATTTTAGGGATAACGATAGCCAAAAGGGATTGAGTCAATAACGGTATTCTTGCGGTATTACCTGCCATCCCTGATTTTATTTGAAAATCGATTTTAGTTTTTTCTGTGTAGTGACCCTGTGTACTCTCTTAATACGACTCAAATTCGGTTGGCACACCTTAACATTAGTTTTCACAGCGAAGTTCCGTTAATTCGAGTGAAGTTTAATTGCAACACCCAAAATATTCATAAATCTAATGTAAATATCCGTTGTACTAACTGAATTTATAAGTTGTTACCATTAATATACACTTTTCAATTCGTTTGGCAGTTTATTTCTCTGTGTGTAGAAAACGAAGAAGAATAAACAAAAATATATATTTATATTAAAATTTATTTTAATTTTGTTCATTAAAACGTTTTATGTTTCATTAAAAGCTGCTTATGGGATTATAATTGATAATGCTAATTTTTAAATTATGACCACAAAAAAGAATATAAATGATTTAAATTGGTCAACAAACATTTTTCCACTTGATAAAATTTTCTTCCATTTGGAAACCATTTGTAATAAAACTCGGGGGTGTAATGAGAAATATATTTTTTATGGGACACCTTAATGTAGACAACCACATATTTTTTGAATTTTCGTAAGGTGGTTAATAATAATATGTCCTTATTTTGCGCGACATTCTCATATAAAAGCAATGAGATTTGTGATGACTAGGGCAAGTTTTTTTTTTGGCATATGCCACAAACTGCAGCATTTGCAGTTTTTTTTTTTTTTTTACACATTTTACCTTAAAATTGTCAAATTGTAAAGTAGAAGACTTTATATCGTACGTTAAAATTTTGAAGATGTCAATTCACTTATTGCTAATTGTAAAGCATTACTGCTACTGCTACTTGTAAAGAATTATTTCTAGTTTTTAGGATGTCAGTTAAACTTCGCTTAGCTAAACCGACAACGAATTTTGTCCACCATTTCCCATTTTATTAACAAATATTTGCCGGAACAACTTTTTATAGTTCAGAATTTTCGACTGTACTGAAATAAAGCAAAATAAACAAAATGCTAATATATAGCAGTATTCCAGTTACAAACTGCATAAGGGTCGGGTTATCTAGTTTATAATTTTGATTTTTTCAGGCTCCATCTCTCCAAAATTTGTATCCGACTTTAAGAAACCCTTGGATGAAAGCTGAAAATATTGTTTTGTTAATTTCAATGAAATCTGTGACGTATTTACTAAATATGCTCAGTGACGATGATACAGTGTCTATGCTAGGGTTGCCACTGGAAAATAAATTATTAGATTAATCGAACGAACAAAAAGAAAATTCGAACAAACAATTTAGAAGACATGATTTTCCAATAACAAATAATTCGAATAAATTTTGACGATTAATCGAATAAAACAAAAAATTAAAAAAAAACTTCTTTTAACACTACTTTTTCGAAAATTTACCAAACATTTGTATAAAAATTAGTAATATTGTAGATAAATTAAAATCAAAACTCTATTATTTCTTCAATAGAGTTTTGATTTTATTTTATTCATTACTATTTTTTTAACTGAAATATGGACTTCATAATAATGGCTAACTTTATATGATTTGACTTTCAAGCAAACAATATCAAGGAATTTACAGATAAAAAGCTATCGTTGAAATATAGCATGATTTTTAAAGTTTAAACTATAAAAAACTATCAAGAATATTGCTATTTTACAACGATAGCACTTTAACACTTTAACTGTGGATTCCATTTATGTAATTTCTACGGTAACTAAAGTAAGATCTTAACAGCTCGATACACTAAAACTATCGCCGATATATATTTACTTTTGAGTGATTTTCAAAACTGTAATTTTTTTCATCACGAGATAATACTTTTGATTAACAAATCAAAATTTTGAGATGATTGGCTAAAATACTTTAACTATTTATGTATTTTTAAAATTATTTTTATTCGTTATTCTTTCGATTAACCGAATAACTTTCTTTTGCTTGATCTTATGTTCGAACAAAATAAAAACCCGAATAAATGACAACCCTAGTCTATTCGTAAAGCAAAATTGATATTTCAAAAACCTGGAATAAAATCTTATTTGGCTGACATAAAAAGTAATTTCAAATGTCTTTGTTTAAGTATCGCCAAATTGGAAACAAAAGGACTCTCTATAAATTAAAGTTTAGATATTATAGATTGCGTTAAGGAAAAGATTAAAGATGCCAACAATACAGAAATTATTGAAAAATTTAATAAAGTTTTCAATCTAAATAGTAGCCTACAAACTTTGACTAAAACAAAAAAAAATATATATTTTTTAATAAGAATGAAAACATTGAGAACTAGTCCTACATTGAAAACTAATCCCCTTCGGAATTACATGCTTTCAAATATGCCGCAGTTACATTTACTGATGTGGATCTCGTATTTTACTTGCCCTGGTAATGACAATTGTAAGTACTTGTCTTTACCAAATAAGTACTTATACATATAACCACTTTTTTATGAATGGTTTTATTTTGATGAATGGTTTGACATATTCATTGAATATGAACCAACAAAGATTACCACGTATATTAGCAGAGGCAATCATAACACAAAATATCGGCTGGGAAAATGAGTGGTCAAAGCTCTGTCAGAGTCTTCTATACACTCCTAGTTATGCTAATCGACCTCTTTGCATTGATTGGAAAACGATTTTATATTTACTAGAATCAAAAGAACGAGAAGAAAATGTTTTTAAATGCAACGAATTCACAAAATCATGACCTTTATGCTAACTTAACTTTACTGCAACACCACTACTTGCTAATAATTTTTCATCACGGATTACCAGTCAGATAATAAAGGCCAGGGGTGGATTACTTGATCTGAACGCCCGATCATTCAGAAACAACAATGCAGTCATATGCACTATCTGGAATTTATCAGAAACTGAGGATACATACCACTTTATTGGAGTTGTCAATTTATAAAAAACTTAGACAAACACTTTTTGGAAAAATTCATCTTACTATGGAAGAGGTACTGAACATTCTTAATGGATCTAATTTCTACGCGTTGTACAAATATATAGAATCATCTTCATAATATCGTAAATTAATTATAAACGAATATGATACATAAAATTGTATGCTGTAATGAAAATCTAAGTAAACTTCTTTATATATTTCTTACTTTCAAAATCAATTACAAAATGAATTTTACATTAAATTTAAAATATTTCAAAAAAAATACTTTAAATTAAAAATAACTAGTATTGTGCCAATCTGGCTTACAACATTCATGTTATGCCAAATATAGATATCAAAATATTGTAAATTAATGAATATGTACAAACAATCTTTTTAATATCTATTAATAAATAATAATAATAATAATAATAATATTCATGAAGTGCGCCCCGGTAGGCTAGTTGGTAGCGTACTGGCTTATCAGTGCGGGGTCGTGGGTTCGATTCCCACCAGAGGCACTGGTTTGTTTTCGCTACTACGCACCGAAGGCCATAGTAGCTAATGCTCGGTTAGGGTAATAGTATATAATTTGTAATTATATGATTATTAATTAATAAAATAAAAAAAAATATTAATGAAACAACTGGAAAACAAACGAATTGTAAGTCAATCAAAATATATTCGATAGAGCATGCAAATTACAAAGAATATATAGAACTTCGAATGATTTTAATCCCATTCATTGATATTGGTGGGTGCCCCTTTAGGAAAACAGACTTGTAAACTCAAAGGAAAAGCTTCATCATATTTATGAAAACCTTCATAAAAATGTTTTCCTTCCAATGAAACTGTTTCATAAATATTTGTGAAACTGCTTTACAAAATATTGTTAAGGTGATGCGTTTCGTGTGTCAGTAAGTACTCCACTATAGTAAAATGATTTGTCCGTTTTGCACTTTTACTTTCGGTTTTCGAGATATGGGACATTTTGGAAAAAAAAAATTAGTCATATTTTTATAAAATGATGAAGAAGTTATGAAGAATGTTAAATAAATATTTATGAAAAGTTAAATCATATTTCAGAGAAAAAGTTTCATCATATCTATGAAAGAATTTTATTGGACTAAAATCTATGAAACATTGTCATATAATATCAATGACAATGTTTCATAAAATTCTTTCATAGATATGATGAAACTTTTTTCCCTAAGCATACGCAAAATCTTTTTAAAACTTATTATCAGAACAATGTTTGTTCCTGTGCGTCGTATTGAAAAATGGATGAGTATATTCCTTTTTAGCATGTTAGTGCATGTTTTTTTCATATTTTGCTCTTAATAGGACATTTTTGCATATTTTTATCTTAAGGAAATATTTTTGATAAAAAGTCTTTTTTAGAACGAAAGCATATTTTTCTATTTTTTAAAATTATTCGTTAAAGAAAAAAATTTTTTCAATAAAAAAATTCTCCATTTTTAAAATTTTTCGTTATAGAAAAAAATTATCTCAATAAAACAAAATTCCAAAAATTTGTTCTTAATATTTTGCGAGGTTTGCAATACGGAAATTTAAAGCATTTTTTTTAATTTTGAGTTTCCTGTTTTAAGACTGTACCGATGTACACTAAAAGGAAAACTTTCATTAATATGATTCATTGTTTTTCGTCCAATATGACTGCTTCATAAATATTTATGAAACAGTTTCATAAAATATTGCTAAGTTGAGCGCATCGGAATTTCAATAGTATTTAGCTCAATTTTGATACCGAAGTGTGTCAGTACTTATCTAGAATAAACAATTTTTCGTTTTTCCCTATCTCTGTGGGGTTTCGAGATATGGGCCAATATCATAAAAAGTATTGATGGCATTAATCTATGAAGTTATGAAGAAATTATGAAGAAATTATGAAAAAATTTTCATAAATATTTGGAAAAGTTTCATCATATTTATGAAAATTTCATATATATGACCATGTTTCATTGAATTTAGTCCAATGTAACTGTTTCATCAAAACGATGATAGTGTTTTCCCTGAGTCAGTAGTTATAATTAGTCTTTTAGCTCCTTTTTTTTGCAAGCAATTGAAACACACAGAAACATTTTTTGCTATTTGCCAACTAAAATTCGGGTATTACGACTTAAATTGGTTTTAACAACTGCATATTGATTTTCATAACAAAATTTAGTTAACGCAACTGAATTTTAGTTGCAACATCCGAAATATTCATAAATCACATTTGAATAGGGTTTATTGGTTGTAGCCACTAAGATACTTATTTTATGCCATTTTAAACATTCCCTGGTTACGACCATTCAATAAAAAATTTTCATACCGACTTTTGGTGGTTTTATTGCACATGTGTAGAATCTTTAAGAAACATTGCTGCAACATGCAGTTATCTGAACATTGTAATGTATTTTTACTTACTCACAATAAAAAAATCCAAAAAACGCATTATTTGGATACGCAACTGATATTATCGTAGGAACACAATGTACTTTATCTTTGTATACATCTATACTAACTTACTTACACTTACACATCTAATACGAAGATGAACCTATGTTTTCTACACTACATATTACAACAATCACTACTATTACTAGTTCCACCATTACAACTACCGCAAGCAACGACTTTACTACCCAGCAAAAATAGTAAGGAAAAAGGAGTAGTGGAAGCACAACAACTGTTGAATTGGAAGTTGTTCTAATTTGGCTTTTTCATCGGTGACTTTAACGTTGGTTTGTCATAGGAGGGAAATCGTTCATATGAAGCTGCTTTTCATTGCTTATTTCCTAATCTTTAAAATCTATGAAAAGCCAATGTTTGGATGCAAAGTATTTATATTTGTTTAGGGTTAACGGTAGCTACTTTTGTAGAATGTTTAGAAAAATATCCTTAAGGAGCGCTTATTATTCAATTACGAAAATTTTTAGGTCATTTTCATTGATAATTTAAAATCAAATTATGGAAAAAAATAAATTAACGCTAAAAAAAGTGAGTTTTGGTAAACAATTTAATTGAGTGTAATTATATTTTCAACAAATAGATTCCCATCAGCATGTTTAAAATGTTTGCAAATCCAGCAATCGTCCTAAACTAATGCTTGGAAGCAATCAACAAATAACCTATTAAGGCTGACATGAAAATGGAGCCCAAATCATTATATTAAGAATAGGAAAATATAGATTTATTAGAGTTGTTCTAGAACAACTTCGAAAATGTTGAAAAAATACTTCAACTTCAACTTTGGAACCAGTGAAAGAAGTGGTTTGTTTAGAATGACTTCCATTTATATTTGCTGGGTGTCATTGCTTCTTTATCATCAAACAATATACCAAGTAAGATGAACCATAGAACAACAGCAACAAAAACTGAAACAAAGAAAGAATGGAAAAAACGACTTCTTTTAGTACTTTATTTTTCGGCTGCACATTCCACTTGGGGATTGAATAATAGGATTTGAAGAGCGTAAAATTGGTTCGCTATGAACATGAAATATTTAGTGAATCCTTTATCTTATTTTCAAGCAACCAACCAAAAGGCATAAATGAAAAAAAGAAAAAAGAAAAACCCAAAAGTAGAAAAGAAAAAAAAAACATAACGACAGAAAACCATAAAATAGCACTTTCTTTTTGGCCAACACAAAAGTCTATTTTCAGATACATTTTCGAAATACTTAGCTAAAAGAAATATAAACACAACTAATTGTAAGTAAAGTTTTTAAAGCAGCAGCAAAAAAAAAAAAACTCAATGAATGAATGAATGTTTTATGGTTGTACAAAAATTATATTTCATTATAACGTAACGAACTACAACAATCCCTTTACTCTACTCTATTTGAATTATTTAATTTATTTTCTTTGTAGTAATCAGGGACAGCAACTTTATGCACCAAAAAAGAGTGTTTTAGGTGCCTTTAATAAATAGGAATAAAAAATCTTAAAATATTCACTAAAATGTAAAAAAAATATGCACTTAAATTTTTTAAAATTAATTATTTTCATGTTTTTAAGAAATTTTATTTGAATTTTAAAATTAATATGATTAGTTTAGTACATTCTCCGCACACGTTTTGCACAATTAACATATTTTTTTAATAATCATATAATTACAAATTATATACTATTACCCTAACCGAGCACTAGCTACTATGGCCTTCGGCGCGTTGTAGCGAAAACAGACCAGTGCCTCTGGTGGGAATCGAACCCACGACCCCCGCACTGATATGCCAGTACGCTACCAACTAACCTACCGGGGCGCACAAATAACATACAATTTTAATTATTTGTATTGCAAAATACTCATTTAAAAAACCACTAAAGCCTGTATCACTTAATCCCAGTTTTTAAATAAAATTTAAAAGAACACTTAAAAGGGCTTGAGTAGCTTGGGTCCTCTTTAGTCTGTATGATCGCTGGTCAAATATAAAATAATATTAAAAGTGATTTTTTAAGAAAACCTTTGAAAAATTCAATAAAAATATGCAAAATATAAAAAAATAAGCAATGAAAATATGCATTTCAAGCAAAATAAGTAAAAATATGCATTTAAAGCGAAATATGCCAAAAAATATGCTTTAACAAATCGATGCTATTTTAACCCAAATCTGAGAACAGTGTAACCAAATATATTTTGTTTACACTTTTCTCAGATTTAAGGAAAAAAAAACATGCATATGTATATTAGAGCGATTCACCAAAAAAAGTGCTCGATGTACTCTCCTAAAAATGAACCTTGGACTTTTTTAAGATGACATTTAAAATATTTCGGCTCCAGCTTTGACCTCTCGTGAGCTGGACCATTTTGAAAATGGGTCTATTTTTGCATGTTTTGTTAATTTGAGAATCTGTTTCCTTACCAACATATACAACATGGGTATCATAAGAAAGGTTTTTTTAAGGCGCGTCCAACTGTATATACAATTTGTCCAAGGACGATCATACATGTCCTTTTTTAAGGATATTCTGTAAAAAAAAATGGTTTTTGAATTTTTTGTTCGGGGTTGTTTGTAATAAAATTGCTAAATTAACATATTTTAATCTTTAGTCGATTTAATTAAATACGGGTGGTAACTCTTCGTTTAAAATAGGGCAATATGGGTATCAAATTTTTTCTTTAGCCAAGTACATCATTTTGTATGTAAATAATTTAGATTTTTGCAAATTAGATGCATTTTACACGGTGCTCTTGAATATATATAAATGCAATTTTGTGGTAACTCTAATATGATAGCGGATTTAGTTTCTAGATCATATATGGATGAAAATAGGACTAACGAAAGAAAAAAAATGATCCACGACTTTTTGGCGGCATATTCTTTTTTTAATTTGCGAAAAGAAATATGCCGCCAAAAAGTCGTGGATCATTTTTTTTTTTCTTTCTTTAGTCCTATTTTCATCCATACATGATCTAGAAACTAAATCCGCTATCATATTAGAGTTACCACAAAATTGCATTTATATATATTCCAGAGCACCGTGTAAAATGCATCTAATTTGCAAAAATCTAAATTATTTACATACAAAGATGATGTACTTGGCAAAAGAAAAAATTTGATACCCATATTGCCATATTTAAAACGAAGAGTTACCACCCCATTGCATTTTTGTCAAAACGCGAACTAGCACGAATTTCAAAAAAAGCTGAGGCCCGTATTTAATTAAATCGACTAAGGATTAAAATATGTTAATTTGGCATTTTTATTACAAACAACCTTGAACAAAAAATTCAAAAACTGTTTTTTTTTTTTACAGAATATCCTTAAAAAAAGGACATGGATGATCGTCCTTGGACAAATTGTATATAAAGTTGGACGCGCATTAAAAAAACCTTTCTTATGATACCCATATTGTATATGTTGGTAAGGAAACAGATACTCAAATTAACAAAACATGCAAAAATGGACCCTTTTTCAAAATGGTCCAGTCAAATGGTCAAAGCTAGAGCCGAAATATTTTAGATATCATCATAAAAAATACCAATGTTCATTTTGAGGGGGGTACACCTTGCACGAATTTCGCTTCCATACAACTTGAGTTGCTCTAATGTATATATGAACTTCCGGTCCCTGGTAATAATAAAGTTATTGTTTTTTTTTTGTGCTCTCTCATCTTTTCTATGAACACAACATTTTAAATGAAATATTAAAATTTATGTATATAATATATATTTGTATTGGAGTGCAATTTGTTTTTAAATATGTACGAGTAGTATAATTTAAAAATTTTAATCAAAATATACTACACACATAAATAAATTCCATGATTTAAGAATTAATATTAAATATCATAAATTATTTGCTATGACTATTGTTATATGCAGGGTTTTTGTTTTTCCGGACTTTTTCATTTCCCGGGACAGCAGGAATTATTTTGGAATTTCAGCGCCTAACTAATATAAATTATTTAAATTTTATATAAATTGTGCTTTAAAATTCGTCAAAATCATAATTATCATTAATTCCAGGAAGTTTTATTTATTTGTTTATTAAGTCTGTGGATACAAGTCCTTACAGACTAGAACAATTAATTCTTAAATCTATTTATTTTTCTCATAAAAGGAAAAATTTAATAACATGTTTTTAAATTCATTTATATTTTAACTAAAATCTAATAAGAAATGTTTATATTTTTTACAATATTAACAATCAAATGTTAAAGAATTATATAAAATAAGAGCAATGTCAATAGGTTAATTTTTCCCATATTCAGTACGATGTGTTTTGAAATAAAAATATTCATGATATCTAAGTGCATGGACTGGAACACGTAAATGTATATACGACAACAATAGCGGACAATCAATGGAACCTGAAATAAGTCCATGAATAAATAAAAGCGATGAGTTCATTCTACGCGATTCTAATGTTTGAAGGTGTATTAAGTTGCATCGATTTTCATAAGATGGCACTGGGTCATGATAATTTATATTTTACAATGCAAATTTGATAAATTTTACCTGGAGCTTTTCCAGGCGATTTATGTGAACTGCAGTTTAAGGGTTCCATATAAAAGAAGGATATTCTAGTTTCGGACGTACAAACATTGTGTACAGTAGTTTTCTAGTGTATGCATCACTAAAATCTGCAGAATTTCTTCAGATAAATACTAAGACAGAATATGCATTAGGAATTATGAAAATCAAAAGGTTAATGAAACAGAGATCTGAGTCGAAAATTACTCCCAATCATTGATTTCATTAACTGTTTTAAGTGTAAAATCTTGAATTTTATACGATGATAAAAGGGGGGAATAACATCTATAATAACTCATATGATAACACTTATCAGTATTAAGAGTTAAACCATTTTCCCATGTCCAACATACAACTTTATCAATACCATGAACATCATCTATGCTCGAGATTCTATTTTAGACCTTGAGGTCGCCAGCATATAACAAAAATTCGCTATGAGAAAAACAAAATTGAATATCATTTATAAAAAGGTTAAAAAGCAACGGTCCTAAAACGCTTTCCTGCGGAACTCCAGAGATAGCAATAAATGAATAAGATGTGATATTTTCTATTTTTACAATACATACTCTGTTAGTTAAGTATGATTTTAGCCAATTTAATAAATTCGAGTGAATTCCCAATAAAGAAAGTTTTAGAATCAACACTTCATGTGATACACGGTGAAAAGCTTTTTTCAAGTCTGTATATATAACATCAACTTGAAATCCTGACTTTAAATTAGAGCTAAAATACTTTGTTAATACTGCAAGATTTGTCTTCGTGGCTCTTCCCTAAACACAACCATGCTGTGAAGGATTTATGTAGCGCTTAACTAAAAATGATAATTTCTCACAAATAATATGCTCAAATATCTTTGATATAGTCGATAATTTGCATATTGGCCTATAATTCTCAACTTTACTTTTCACTCCATCCTTAAAGATTGGTTCAACCCAACTAGTTTTCCATTAAGGAATAAAATGACCGATTTTCAAAGACTCATTAAATAACAGAACAAGTGGAATACACATTGAATTAGCACAACTCTTAATAAAGAATTGTAACAAACCATCACTAGCCGACTTTTTTGAGTTATTCAAATTATCCAGTGCAAGTAAAACATCATCCATATTCACCACAAAATTTCCCACATCAAGGAAAGAAGGAATATTACTAAAGTGTTCTATATTCGGAGTTTGAGAGTGTGTAACAAAATTATTATGAAAAAAATCAGCAAATAGATTTGCAGTATCAAGAAGCGAATTTGCAACTTGTACATTGTTGTATGTCATGCAACATGGAAATGACGACGTACGCTTTTTAGAGCGTACAAATTGCCAAAAATGTTTAGGATTAGATTTGTAAAAAATGTAAACATTGCTTATTAGATTTTAGTTTAAATATAAGGTGGCGGAAAAATAACCTTCCGATGTTTTTTTTATTTATATATATTTATAATTTATAGCATTTTCTGATAGGAGGATTACTTTTGCGCCACCTTGTATAAATGAGTTTAAAAACATGTTATTTCATTTTTCCTTTTATGAGAAAAATAAACAGATTTAAGAATTAATTGTTCTAGTCTGTAAGGACTTGTATCCAAAGACTTAATGAGCAAATAAATAAATAGCATATTTCCATAACCGCTGGAGCTAACAACACAACGGGTGAAATTTTTATAAAAAATTTATTTTTGTATGGGAGCCCCCTGATATGTTTTAATAATAATTTAGTCGCTTTGATGGACGATAAAAGACTGTTTTTATTAAATTAAATGAAAACTAAAGCTACTTAAAAAAAGTAAACAATATTTATGGGAGATTGCTTAGTAAGCAATCTCTCACGGTTTCAGGTAGGCTAGTGTAGACACAACCATAAGTATGGTGTCAAGTGGCCTACAGAAGTTATGGGCACTGTTGACTTGTCAAATACACTACACCCCTTAGGGAGTGGGGGGTAGGGGCTAAGTATGTTCGGGTAAAATGTTGGTAGAGAGAAATAAAAGTGGGTCGATTTCACAAGAGATTTTTCATAAAAAAAATTTATGAAAAAATAAAAAATTTGTATGGACCTTAAGGGTTGAAGATAGAGTGTACATATTTTCTGCAAAAATGTTGGAGTTGAGAAATATTGTGCATCGGTCAATAATTTGAATCCTCTTGAGGCTTGCTTATGACAGTTAGAGCGGGAAAGCAAATTTTACAAAAATATAATTTTTGTATGGGGGTCACCTTAGGGAGTGGAGATGATATGTATGTTTAGAAAAGTATTGAGGGGCAAAAGTTAAAGGGGGCTAGTCTTACATTTTACCCCTCTAAGAGCGACTCTGGGACAGTAGATGGGGTTCTTTGTGGATTTTTAACACTAAAGTTTAACAAAATTTTCAACTAACTTTTTTATTTGAGTGTATTAAAATAATACAAAATTATTTGTTGTTATTCATCATGCATTAGTTGTTTTCAAAATTACTCTCATACAAATGCTCAATTTTGTGTAGAATATATTATTCCTTTAAAGAACTTAAGATTAAATAAGAGGATTAAAATTTACGCATAATCAACTTTAATAAGTTTATTTTGAAAGTGAAAAATTTTAATACAGACATATTTTTTTTTGTCTACCAGCTGAAAAGATAATAAGGGTACACACAAAAAAATAAGAACCCATATCAATCACGAAAACCGCCGATAACATTAACTGTTGAAATTCAGCCAATAACGAAAATTGCTAATTCATTTAGAAATTGATGGCTCTATAATTGAATTATTTTTCTATCAAACAATAACTCATTTGATTAAAAAGTGATCAATATTGCATAACTTCTTCAAAAGCAAAAAAAAAAAAAAAAAATTGGATAAAGTGTTGTTGCCATACCAAATGTTTTTAAAGCTTGGATTTTATAACATTACATTTAAACCGGTATTTAATTCTCATTTAGTTAGCAGATTTATTTATACATAATGTCAACAAATTCACAAAGAAATTTCTTTTTTTCTTTTTATTGAAACGTAGGGAGTATGACAAAAATGGTTTTTGGATTTTTCTTTGCAGAAATAAGACTTTTTGTTGAAAATCAGACTCTTTTTTTTTTAATAATTTTTAACATTTTTTTGTTTAACACATTTTTACATTTTTGTTAAACAAAATTTAACTTCAACAATTATATTATCAATTTTATGATAATGTATTAGAATAAATTAATATTCACATTTAAACCACTAAATTTCAATTATTTAACTTAATAAAGTATAAAACCTAGTGAGAATTAATAAAATCTAATTAAAATGGATTAGAAATATTTGTTACTAATACATAAACATTTATAAAAAAAACAACTAAATACAAAAATATTACAAAGAGAAGCAACACTCAAAATTCTTCCTATTTATTAATGTGTTGCATTCGTTGGAAATTGTATAGTGGCTGAAATGAAAGGTGGGGGAAAATAAAGGGCTTCAAACATGGCAACACTGTAATTGCTCGAGATGATAAGTCTTAAAACAGTTGTTGCTCGCCACCTGATGGAGAGTTGGGGAAATTATTGAAGCTTTTTGGTTCATTATTTTACTTCGGTGGGGTTAAGTGCTATGGGATTATGGATATGGGGTTATGGATATTTCGAAGAGATTGATAAATTGCAACGCTATTTTATGAAAAAAAACTTTAATGATTCCTGAATGCACACCTAATTATGCTCTAATGCTTGAAACCGGTGCCGTGAGTAACCATTTATATACTCTAGAATTACACTTAGAATACATAAAGAGAGTTATGTTTTAATACCAACCAAACTCACCAGCTTACAAAAATCATTCTTCAGAAAAAACTATTTTGGGTCGAAGAATTAAAAACAATTGCCAACAATCTGAATATGCCGTGGTCCAGTACGCAGGTTGATAATCAGCAATGGATAATTCAAAACAAAGAAATTGTGAAGAATCTAATACAAAAAAACAAACGTAATAACCGACTTCAACAAAAAACACACTCATCTAGAATATACCAATATTTAGACTACGCTATGGGACAACATTAGATTAAAGGCAACATAAACCAATCCAAAATAACATGGATTTTTAAAGCGAGATGCGGTCTTATCAAGCTGAATTATAATACGTTTGGTGCTTTACAAGAAGATATGTTATGTAGCCTTTGTAATATGGGTGCGGTGGACAATAGAGTGGGTCGCACCCCATACAAAAAAAAAGTTGTGCCGGTCACCCCCTAGAATTAAAGATAATTTGAAGAAGATTTGAAAAAAAAAATTTCTACTTTGATCACTTTCGACTCCGACGTCAAATTCTAGAAGTGACTTCTGGAAACTCGATTTGGTACTCGAGGGTGGTAGAAATCGAGTTTCCAGAAGTCACTTCTAGAATTTGACGTCGGAGTCAAAATTGATCAAAGTAGAAAATGTAGCCGTTGTCATTCCAAAAACAATGATAAATGGAGCCACAGGAAATAAAAAACCAAATGCGCGGGGTCAAGGGGCGTGGCAAAAAAAAAAAAATTTTTTTTTTCAAATCTTCTTCAAATTATCTTTAATTCTAGGGGGTGACCGGCACAACTTTTTTATCGACCCGGCCTAGTGGACACGTTTAAACGTTTTTTGTGCATATGCCCTGTGTTGAGTGAATTCCGGCTGGCCTGCTTCGGAAAGAGAACCATGACCGAAAGGGAAATGATACAACTATTTACTGGCGTTGGCAGCAATGACTGGGATAATCTTGTCAAGTATCTAAAAACATCTCTACAATATAGACAATTTTTGATACAAGAATTCAACTAACTAATCTTTGTTAACCTATGCTTTAAATATTTTAATTCGACAGAAGTTTCATATAAAAAATTGTCGTAAAATTTTCTTTTTTTCTTTTATTTGTTGCAATAATAATTTTAAATTAATTTATTTATTTTGTAAATGAAATTTGTAAACTTAAATTATTGTAAATAAAGAAAAAAACTTACTACTACTACTACTATGGGAACACCGAAGGTGGGAGCTGCGATACATATGAGGGATTGAAAAATAATATGTATGCAGTCACTTGGAATCGAACCCGGGGCCATCTGTGTAACAGTCCAACGCACTAACCATTACACTATAGCGCTTTTAAAATTTTCAACAAATCGATTTAATTGAAAAAAGTAGCGAAATAATTTTTTCTGTGTACTTTTAGTCTTAGCATAGAAGACAAAAATATTTTTAGGATAATTAAGGATTTTAAAGATTTAAATATACATCATTTTTTCTATAGAAGTAAATATAATGGTAGTGTTACTGAAATGATATGGCAGATTAATAATCAGATAATAATATTTCATATTAAATTTCGGAATATCAAAATATTAAATTTTCTATTTGGTTAAAAAAAGCTTTGTATTAGAAAATCATGTCGCAAGACCACATGACAGCTATGGCTGGCGCATCGTAAATATTTTATTTTTTTTTCAGTATTTTAACGAATTTTTATTTTTTTTGTTAATATTTTAATATAACCAAAATAAAGTTACCCATGCGAAACAGCTTGAATTTTAAAAACGAAAACAATATTTTCTTACCTCAACACATCTTAAATTGAATTCAAATATTTTTTGCCGGATGTCAGCAAAAGCTCTTACATTCACTATTTCAAAAATTGTAGTTGGTATATTGTATTGTTTTACCAAAAAAAAAAAAAAAATCTCCATTTCTTTTATTATTATTTCTTTTTTTTTAGTTATTTTTGTGGTGTTTTTTTTTTTGTTTTTTATTTTATTTAATCGTTATACGGCAACAGATTCAACAAACCATAAAACATATGAAAAGAATGAATTTTTCATGAGGTGTTAGCTTTTGTTCATGGCAGAGCGACAACCATATTGCTGATGTTCGCCATACTTTTGCACTTGAACTTAAAACCGTAAAACATTTACAGTAGGAGCAGGAACAGAAAAAAGAAGAGAAGGGTATAAATAAATTATAAAGCCCCTTAAAAAACGATTTGTCGATTTTAGTTGGAAAACCTAAACGCTTTTCGGCCGAAAATGGCCCATTTTTAAGAAAAAGTGTATTATTAAAAATTCCCAAAAATCGAAATTTTGTATAATTTAATATTTAATTTCATTTTAGCATTTAATATACTGAAGATTATATGGAAATCTGACATCATGACATCATTAACCCACCTTAGCCTGGAATCAAAAATGACATAAGAATTTACAAAAACGTTTTTTTTTTTTTTTTGTAATTAATTTTAAAGATTTTTTTAATGAAAATCCAAGCGCAATATCTCGTAACCCGTTAAACTGATTTAAAAAATTCCAAAATATTCGTGTTTAGCATCACAAAATTATTAAAAAATATATAACTTTACTAAAGAAGTTTACGAAAAATTTGAAAAATCGGAAACATAGGTACACACAGAGAAAAATTTAGCTATTTGCCAACTGAAATTCGGTTACTTCTACTCAAATTCGGCCACTACGAATTTCAGACGGTTGACAGAACTCAACGCTAATTTTCACAACAAAGATCGGTTAATTCAACAGAACTTTAGTTGCGCAACCCAAAATATTCAGAAATCTGATGTAAATATCGTTGTACTAACTGAATTTATAAGTACCCTATGGGGAATGAGGAGTCAATTGACCTAAAAGTGACTGGTTAAAGAAGGGCTTATTACAGGACTGGTATAATTTAATACTGAAGTGGGTTAAGCAGTGTCAATTGTCCTAAAATTACCAATTCTGTGACTGGTAAAGGGAGGACATACCACTTAACCAGAATGCTTAATAACACGAAAAAGCCAGGTGGCCAGAATTTTACCCATTGGAAGCTGTTTTCGTTATTAATTATTAATTTTGTTTTCTTTTTTTTGGCGATATTTGTGTTTTTTGTTTTGGGTTTATTAAAAAATTATCGGCATGCGAAAATTGACCTAAAAGAACATGGACTGCTGGATAAGGACTTATCACAGGAGTACACTCAAAAAAATAAGTTAGTACAAAAGTTAGTAGTCAGGTATACTATTTTTTAGCAAATTTTTTTGCTAAAATCGTGTTTTCAGCTAAAATTTTTGTTATACTTATTCAGCACTTAACTGTTTTATACTAATGCTTTACTAATATACTAATGTTTTACTAATTAATTTTGCTAAAAAAAATTGTGCTGATAAGCACATTAATAGTGTGGACGACAACCAGATTGAAAGATATACGCAGAATGAAGCAGATGTCGCGGCATGTCAAGATGTAGTAGAGAAGAGGAAAATGATACTAAAAAGTACAACTTTAATAAGACATATAAAAAAATCAACCATGGAAGACTTGTGTATCTGTTTTTCATACATAGAACAAAATTGAGGATTAAAACAACTTAAATTTTGCGTTGTCACCGGCTTGTGAAAATAATTGTCTATTAATAAATAAAAGACAAAAGAAAATATTTAAATTTAATATGTATTTCTATAATAAATGTTAATAGATTAATAATCTAGTGTGGTCAAATTGCAAACAAACAAACATATACAGACATGCAGACAGAGTAAAGCGAAAGACAAAGATACACATCTTAGTATGGTTCCTTTTTCTTATTGCAAAAAAAGGGTTGTTTTTTTCGTTTCGTTTGTTTTTGTTTATTTTTTCGTTGCGTTTCTATAATTATCTTCGGCAGTTGCATCCTTTAAAAGAAAGCATCATTTAGACAACCATTGATGTAAGTAGTTAAAGAAAATTTTTGTTATGTTATATATATTTATTTCTATATATTTTCAGATATTAAATTAATTCATGACATCAATGTGGGAAAATGAAAATTTTTATATTTCGTAATTATTGTAAATTATTTGTAAAAGAATCACAAAAATATGTTTTATGAAAAATATATAATTTTTTTACAATTTTTTTGCGTTTTTTTCAGTCTACTAAAATTCAGCAAAAAAATTATTAATTTTTACCAACGCTTTTTTATTTCTAATCTACTAAGTGTTAGCAAAACTTTTGCTGAATCTACTAATTTTGTTGCTAAAAATCAGCTAGCTGATTTTCAGCAAAAGCTTTTGCTGACATTAGCAATTTTTTTGCTAGCACCTTCCTGACTAAAATTTTGCTGACTCAGCAAATTTTTTGCTGACTTTACAAACTTTTTTTTTTTGAGTGTAGTATTATTTACAATTGATGTGAGTTATGTAGTGTAAATTGATCTAAAAAGACTAGTTCCGTGACTGGTAGAAGTAGGACATATCACCTAACTGATATACATATTGACCAGAAAAACCAACGAGTCAGAAATTTTATTGTTTTATTTGCTACCATTTTTTACATTAACAATTATTAAATTGTACGACAAGTCCCTTTCAGGATAGTCATGTGGTTAGTCCGTTTTGGGTAGTTCACCGACATGGCCCTGTTGCTACAGTCTTGTGGTATGCCCATCTTTGGTTAGTCCTGTGGCATGCCACTAAGTGGTTTAAAGCAGGACAAATGTCCCCCTCCTATGACAAGCCAATGTTAAAGTTGCCAGTTGTTTACACAGGGTAGGGTTTAGAAGAGGACCGGTCTCTGGCACGAAGGGACCGATCCTGTGGCACACGCAGGACCGGTCCCATTCCCCATAGGGTAGATACCATTAATATACATTTTTTCCATTCAGTTGGCACTTTATTTCTCTGTATGTAGCGGGCAGCCACGGGTTATAGCTATTCAATTTTTCTCAAATTTTGCAGCAACTAACTTTCAGACCTAGTGATACAATAATCTGAACAATAAATTGAATTAAAAAATTTTGTTTTTTCTCTATACAAAAAGATGGCGCTCAACTGGGGGGTGTAATAACAACTATATTTTTCAGGGACACCCTTATATACATGTTTATATGGAAAATGAAATAAATAGTTTAAAAAAATTCTGGTTTTTGGATTTTATGGTTCAGCAAATATTTGGCGGTCATTGAGGGTTCCACATATACAATACGTATTTGTGTGTGTGTGTAATATAACATACGAAGGAATGCATGAATATAACTACCATAACATTAGGAATATATTTTTTTGATGGTTTAGTATAAAAAATGGAAGTTATTAAAGCAAACAATAATATTGAAAGTAAATATTAGAAGACGTTATCATATTAATTGTTTATAACTATTAAATGACTTTAAATAAAATATACCAACCACTATTTGTTAAGATTCTATAGATATCCAGATATAAAAATTTCGTTTTTATTGCTTTTTCTTTTTATTTATTTTTTGTCTCAAAATTTTTTTTTTTGTTTTATTTTTTTATTTCATTCTATTTATTCAATATAATATTTGCAGGCATTATAGATAATGTTGAATTTTACTCATATATTTATTAATATTTATACATAACTAAACACAATAGATTTCAATACATAATATTTAATATGAACAAAACTTTATTTCACTTCATATAAAATTTATGAGGATTATTGTGTGTGTGAGTGTGTGTGTGTGTGTTGTGGGCATGTATATAAATATACATACCACATAGATATATATATATATAAAAAAATCACATATATTTGAATTGATTATGCAGTTGGCTTAATTCAATGAATTCAATTTAAATTCGTTACTAATATGACCAATTTTTGTTATTGTTATTTCTTTTTTCTTTGTTCTGGATTAAATATTGATCATTTATGTAGTACTATATAATACTTATCAATACATATTTATTTTTTTATGTTAATATTATATTAAATATACATAAATTTTTACACACACAGTGATTTAATGTTTTTTTTTTTGTGTTAATGATTCTTTAACATATTAAAGTGATAACTATAGGTAATAAAAGTAAGTAGTTATGAAACTTAAAAGTATTAACAACCCGACTAAAAAAGTTTATATATAGTTATATATAGCTTGATATAATTACATATGTGGCCTTATATAACGATATATATTTACATTGCATATTTATTTTTACGAAAAAATTTAATACAGCGCTATATACCATCATATGTCGTTGTATATCATGTTATTATATAAGTTGATCTCTTTGATAAGATCATATATACTAGACATAGCTACATATGAGATCATATATACTGCAATGTATAAATATGTATATATACATATATGTATGTCTATATGATACAATAAAACCAAACAAATTCTATCACTATATATGACTATATATAAGATTTAACCCACTATTAAAATTTGTGCACGCCTCCAATTAGGTATGTGGCGGTTAATAGATACTCCAACATATAACGAATTTATGGGTTAGACATGGCAGTCAAAAATTAAAAAAAAAAAATTTGAAATTTTTTTAAATTTTTTTTTATTTTTGGGAATTGTTTGATTATTTACAGCAAATCATAAATTCTGACATAAATTTCATATTGTTGACGTTAAAGTATATTTAAGTCTAAACAA